>NW_010729292.1:65004-84768 GCF_000365185.1 Nelumbo nucifera | reverse complement strand
CAAAGTCAAAAAAGAGTAGACTACGAGTCACTCCCAAAGCCTACGAGCCACATTATTACTCAAGACTCAGTCGCCTCTCCGGCGCAGGCAAAGTCAAAAAAGAGTAGACTATAAGTTACTCCCAAAAGCCTACGGGCCACACTATTGCTAAATATCTAGTCTCTTCCTCAGTAGGAGCAAAATCAGCAAAAGTGAACTATAAGTTGCCCTAGAGCCTAAGGGCTACACTACTGAACAGGCGGAGACCCCCTTGCCTTAGTGGCAGCTCACCACATACAGGCAGCTCCCGAAGCCTAAGGAATTGGATTAGCACCTACTAGCTCGTCGACTTACGGGCCAAAAGAAATCTACTCCCTTCGCTGAGTTACTCTCAGCTCGGGAGTGGGGGGCAATTGATGAGGGCAGATTTGGCCCTCTAGTGAAATTGCGACACGTGGCACCTTGTGACAACTAGGCAAACACCCAGGCAACAACTTACCAAGTTGGTGTCCCACCCGGGCACCAGTCTGGCCGGCCTGGCGTGGCCTGGCGCAACTTGCACGCGGCCTGGCGCGGCCTGCGCGACCTGGCCAGATCAGCCTGGCACATGATCCGACCTGGCCGACCTGGCAACCTATAAGATGCCCACCGAGAACCATTAACGGTATACCCCGTGAGCTCGGTAGCTCACCAAGGAGCTCGCCAAGGAGCTTGGTAGCTCACCAAAGAACTCGCCAAGGAGCTAGGCAGCTCTCCAAGGAGCTCGCCACCAAGGAGCTAGGCAACTCGGCATAACTCCCCCGGGCTTCTCGCCACTTGTAGGGTAGCTCGGTACAGAAGAGTAGTTTGGTGTATCGCAGGAAGATCTCCTGCCTGACAACCTGGCCCAGACACCGACCCGCCGACTGACAAAGGCGCCGACCTGGCAACCTGGCCCGGACACAGGCGCCGACCTGACAACCTGGCCTAGACGCCGACCTGGCCGCCTGACACAAGCGCCAGCCTGACAACCTCGAGAAGTTCATCACCGTACCCCGGTTCTGACGGGATATGACGAGTCTTACCGTTTGAAGGCTTTTCACCCACCTAACCCGTGAGGACACCACTATATAAGGACTCCGACCCCCAAAGCCAAGGGGGAGGAAAAAGGATGGTAATCCCTGCTCTCTAGCTCTCTCATTTCTCTCCAAGTTCTCTGTAATCAGAATGCTAACTTAGGCATTGAAGAGTCTCCATCGGGAAAATACCCCCGGGTCATCTGATTCAGTTCTCGCATGTCCCTCAGCTCCCGCTGCCTACAAAGGAGAGGAAATCACCTCACGCGGAGGGTAGTCGGGTTGCGCTGCACCAGGGAGCTCCACCATCCTCTGAGTTGCAGGCCGCCTAGGAGCAAGTCAAGTGACGAGTCCACCAGGCAGTTCGCCACCAGGGAGTTCGCCACCAGGCAGTTCGCCACCAGGCAGTTCGCCACCAGGGAGTCCGCCACCAAGCAGTTCGCCACTAGGCAGTTCGCCACCAGGCAGCTCGCCACCAAGCAGTTTGCCACCAGGCAGTTCGCCACCAGGGAGTTTACCACCAGGCAGTTCGCCACCAGGCAGTTCGCCACTAGGCAGTTCGCCACGAGGGAGTTCGCCACTAGGGAGTTCGCCCCTAGGCAGTTTGCCACCAGGTAGTTCGCCACCAGGCAGTTCGCCTCTAGGGAGTTCGCCACCAGGCAGTTCGCCACCAGGCAGTTCGCCCCCAGGTAGCTCTCCACCAGGGAACTCGCCACCGGGCACTGCAATGAACGTTGGCCTCAAGTCCAGACCACCATTAGTTAATTTGGTTTATTTATTTTCCTCTCCACTATATTCTCTCTCTCTTGTTTGTTTAGATTTTGTTCAAAAACTTGAAATTTTCTTTAAGAATAAACATTAGGACATCTTTACCAAAAAAAAACATTAGGAGACTTACAATAGAAGGCATTTGGGGGTTCAGGTAGGAGTAGGACAAATGAATTGTATCAAGATCAAAATCCAAATCCAATTTGATTAATTGAATGTCGATCTCAATGCTATATCCATTTATTAAGAATCCTAATTCACCCTTTATCGGATAGATCCCATCCAATAAATTTTTGAGAAAACTTGATAAAATACGTAATAAAAAAACTAAATTACCGACCAATAAAGAAGAAATACCGAGCACAGGAGAGAGATTGTGATATTAATATTTATAGATATGTGTAGGGGTGTCCATTACATGATTCAGACCACAAACTGGATTAAAACAAACTGAAATTAGCAGTTTGATCTGGTATGGTATGAAAAAATTTAAAATTTTGGTTTATAATTTTGGTCCGATTTTCTGAATTTTAAAAATTAGACCAGATCATAAATCAAATATATATATATATATATGTATATATATATATATATATATGTATGTATGTACATATGTATGTATGTATTATTTGTATGTTTTCATTTAACATTTAAACATATTATATAACTCTTTATTTTATAAGATTAAGTAAATCTAATAAAATTTTAAACTTGATTAACTATTAAACACCTAATCAGGTGGCACTTCACTTGTTAAGATTTAATTTGATATTTGAATGGGTTCGACTATGATATGAAAAAGATATGATATCTAAAAAACGTCTGACCAATCAACTAGAATTATAAACGAGGTAGTCAATCAGGTGTTATTTATCAAAATTTACGGATAGGTTTTGATTGGTCAAAACTCTTCCCATACCATGTCTTTTTCGTATAAATTTTTCTATTTGAATTATATCTGTTATTTATGCAAGTATGTTATTAGAGCTTTCTAATTAAGTTGAGCCCAATAGAAGGCCTGGTTTGGTCTGGTCTGATTTTTTTACTAAAATGGTTTGGTCTAATTTTAGAATTTCTGAGATCATTTTTTCTGGTTTGATATGAGATTTTCTCTAACCAGACCGGACCGGATCATGAATACCCTAAATATGTGTACTGCTGACTAATAAAAAAGTAATACAATTCAATATTTTACTATAGATGTGTGTACCTACATACATACTACCTACCTACCTATGTATGTCTCCACAATAAATATTTAATATTTATTTACTAGTAGAGTCGGTTCAAATATCAATCTCTTAAACAAAAAAGTTAATTGTAGTTTATTACTATTGAGTGTGAATCTCATGAAATTTTATATTTTGAACCATTAGGTCTAGTGGGTTGTCAGAACAGAACCCTTGTTAGAAGTACCAAGAGTTTTGTCTCCCAAAGGAGGGTTTGTTAGGCCTATAATTAATGATTTTTCCTGATTGTTTAATAGATGTGTATGCAGGGAATTGGTAATTGCCCTATTCTCTGGCCTGGTTCCCAGCTCCCACTATGCATGTCCTATGCATTTGGACCCTCACTTGATGGAATAAGGTAGATAGACCCCACTAATCAGTTGGCATGCCTATGTCTCTTTACACTTAATTTGATCATGTACATATCAAACAATTGTTTGGTAGAGAGAAAAAGTGGAATTCCTAGACTATGGTCCAAAAATAATCATGCCTACTGAGATTTTCATCAAACAATTTTCAGATCATATGCAAATAATTAAGAATAAAATATTGCTTAATTAGTATTTCAAAATCTCATATAAATATATATTTGGTGAAATTGATTCTGTTTGTATTTGAGGTGACTGATCTACCTTCTTGCAGTCTTTCTAGCTATGGTGTGATTTTGTTTTTGCTGGTAATGTAAACATTTCATTAGAAATTAACAAGGAAGGTATATAGCAGGATGGTGAATTGGTGATGATCCAAGAGAAAGAGGGCTTGGAATGTGTCTTTATTTGGAAACTAGCAAATCTTTAATGCCTGGGATGGTTCATGGTTCCTCCAAATGGGACTGGGACTGGGACTGGGACTTGTCCTGGTGAAGGTGAAGGGTGTCAATTAGCTGCTTAGGGTTTTGTTTCTGTCTATGTCCATCATCCATGTCTCCATGATATATAGCCATAGGACGATGCAGGGCACTGGCTGTAGTGACAACCAAGCTTCACATGTGACGAGGCTTTCATTAATGGAACCATTTGCTTGATTGGTGGAGTGGAGTCCATCCTTGGGGTTTAGCCGCGGCTGAATGCTGAAGGCATCTTCCAAGTTCCAAGTAAGGTTGCTGAGGGACTGAGATCCAGAGGTGCAGCCTAGCTAGGGGCTTTGGGGAGCTAATATATAAGGGCCGGGGAAGAGCAGGGACCTAGGGGTCTTAATTCCCAAATTGCCACTAAATTGCCATTTTCCAATTCTCTAGTTGAGTCTAGTAGAGTCCTTTGCACCACAACCAAGAGGGGTTGTCACCAAATTGGGAGGGGGGTGTCTTCATGTGTTAAAATATAATATTCCATGCCAGTTTGGCCAGCAAAGCAACATAAAAAACAAACCAAAATCACGGAAACCTATTCCTCCTGTCTCTTTGGTTCCACACCTTTTGAACCAGCTGATCCACCTTATAATTCTTTTATTATCTTTTTCACCCCAGGAGAAAGGCTGTACGTTTGCTATTTAGAACATGGTCGTCGCCTCGTCGGAGAGAAGGGTAAAGAATGCCGTGGGTGAGCCATGCCTACCTTTTGTTGCCCTAATGGCCTCTTAGATGCCTCTTCTCCGGCAGTCTTCACGCCAATTTTTTCTTGCGCTTCCACTATTTTTCTCTAATCTTTGTTTCACTATTCTCTCTCTCTCTTTGTTGATGCTAGAGGAAGGAAGAAATAGCGCAATGATGCATCTACAAATTACAGTCTATATGCTACAGGCAATTGATTGATCATGTTTGAGCAATGAGAAAGGTTGGAAATTTTACAAATAGCTACTGGCTAAAGCTATTTGGACTAAATTAAGGAATTTTATCAAATTTATACCTTGACAATTAAACATGATTGGTGCAAATATTAAAAAACAACCAGTTTCAATTTTCATTCATTGCTGAACCGGTTCATATTTTACATTGGTGAAAAATTAAATTTACACCTAAAACAAACTCAATCTTAGCAAAATTAGAGAATTAAAGGATTTCTCTTTTTAATTTTCATACCTATCATTAATTGTATAAAGGAGGCTCTGTCTTGGGAATGGCACATAGTTTCAGTTCAACACTTTTGTGTTAGCGAGTAGAAGTGAAAAAATCACTCTCCTATGATATTCTTATGATTGTTTGGCATTGATGCTGTTTTCTAAAAAAAATGTTATTATATAAATATCACATGAGAAAAACTGATGCTTCAAATAACACTCTCTTGTTTAATATCATTTTTTTAGAAAAAACATTGTTTTAAGTTTTTAGATCACACTTTGAAAATTGAAAAAGTGTGATTTAGAACAGGAAAAATCTATGATGTGGAAAAATATAATATGAGAAGCCATGAATTTTAATAAATAACACCTACCCACTGTTTGTTGTGTGAGGCACTTTGTGAAGTGTGATCAACCTGGGCCGTAAATTCACTAGTGACGTTCCACGTGTCTTCATCTCGTCTTATTCTTTTTTCAAGAGCACGGCGCACTCTGAGCAAAAGCAAACAGCGTCATTTATACATACAAATAGTCTCAAGTCTCAACTCAACCATGTCATCTACCGGCCTACCTTAGGTTGGGCCTTTGAAATACTAGTGACGGTTCAATCAATTTTCAATTACTGATGCACCGTACACGTACAGAGAGCATAATCATCCCGTACGGAGACTGAGCTGTTGCACAAGTGGGACGGTGGCCGTGGGAGTGGCAACTGGCAAGTGCTCTCTGGTTCAAACTTCAAAGTTCTGCTGCACAACTATTTTCAACATAATTTGATCCGATTCCTATCTGGTACGGTTATATGTACACCAGAACCCAATTCCATCTTACCGGACCCAAGATATTCGACCCAAGTAACCCAGATTTTCTTTTCCTTTCTTGCAATTAATATACCATGGATCCATGATCGATGGAGGAGTCGCCCATCTGATCCGCTTCTGCAATCAGTAATCCGCTACTCCTGACGAAACAGCAGAAATTTTAGGAGCAGCAATCAGCTGACACTTTCAGGAGAATTGGGATCTATTCCGCGCCTCACACCGACCTCACAGCTATAGTGTATGGGGAACATCTCCTCCATAAATGATAAATAAGAAAATTGTATAAAATTCATTATGAATTTTCAATATTTCTCTTAAATTTATCATAATTTTTTAAAATGTCTAAAACTCACTATGTCACTAAGTTTTTATTAGGGATGCAACTTTTTCGGGTTAGGGTTGGAATTTTGTTAAATTTTCAATAGGCCCAATTCAAAACCCGAGCCCGAAACAATATAAACTGTTAACTTGGGCCAACCCAACTTACACCCCTAGTTTTTATTTTCCAAAACTCACCTTTGGCTAGTGCACCATTAATGCTTCTTCACAGACGTGTTCATATCATCATAAATAACAATTTTCGTGACTAAATTATCCTTGAATGGCAAATTAGAGGAAAAATGGTATTTTTCAGTTTTCAATTTTCTTGTTTTTTTTTTTGCACTTTTAGTGTTTTGTTATAATTTCTGTTTTTTTACATTTTCTATTTTCTACAATTTATCAATTTCCCTGTATTTTTTGTTAATTATTTGTAATTTTTGTGTTTTTCTATAATTTTTAGTGTTTTGTCTATAATTTTTATTTTCTGATTTTTTTAAATAATTTTTATTTTGTTTGCAATTTCTATAATTTTTATATATTTTATATTTGAAAATATTTTTTAAACTTTTTCTTTCTTTTCATGTCTAAGTATTAAAATAGTAATATATTAACACCCGTTAATTTATAAAATGGTAATATATTAACACCTGTTAGTCTGTTTAACATGATGAATTTAAAACATTTTGAAAAGTTATGATGAGGTTAAGAGAAATACTTAAAAATTTATAATGAGTTTTAAACAATTTCTTTAATAAATATACAAGAGATATTTCCGATATGCGGCCAAGACATATTAAAATCGATGTAAGGGCACGTTCTGTGAGAGCAGATTCGGACTCCTCACAGGAACTGTCTACAGTATTTGGGAGGATTGAGATGGTGTTCCTCTTGAATCCAACGGCTGGAGAACGCCATTGAATTGTTGGAAGCGGGAATTATCAATTATGCCTGTGCCCTGTGGCACCGCACAACTCACTCGAATCCAGATGTGCCCTTCGCACATCGCACCTCATACCAACCTTACAATACAACGCTTTCAGCCGCGTTGAAAACATCACCCGTACTTTGATTTTGCCATTCGTGGAAAGTGGAAACATCGGGGCTGCGATGATAACTGTTTATGTCATGGGAATGTCAATTTGGAAATTTTTGAGAAAGGAAGGGGGCATATTAAGTAAAATAAGCTTGTACAACACGTGTACGAAGGTAAAATCCGGGCCAAGGATTTTTGTTCTTTTCGAGCATAAAGGTTCCGAGTGGACCCGGTTGGTTGTTGGTCGGTCAGTCTTAAGCTCATTATTGAAAAACTTTCCAAAATTCCAATCCAATGGTTTGGATTCAGAACACCGTTCACTCCAAAGGCCCAAAGGCATGGATTTATTGGTCGAACTCAGATCCAATATAGCCTTATTTTTTTAATAGAATTAATAGATGTAGTCTGAGTATCCAAAGCAATTTTAAGTTTTAAATTTTTAATTTTTAATTTCCGATTTCCGTATTTGTATGCTTTCAACTGTGGGGGGAGACAACTGATCTTATGGGTAGCAGTAGCATCTTGTGACAACAGATTCTCTCTCTCTCTTCCTAAGTGCATTGACACAGTCACTTAATTAGTATGTCAATTAGTTTTAGGGCTGCAAATTGGGTAATCTGTCACCATTAGTAGGTCATCAGTCCACTTATATATAGGCTCGGCGGTGTGCATATTGTCACTAATTTACTAATTACATCCACCAACACATATTAAAAAAAAATTGATCTACAAATATATGAGGTCTGATGATGATAAAACAATTCAATTAACTTATTTGGCGAATTTGGTAGGACATACCCACCCCTGGACTTATAAGCTAGAACCCAAGAAAGAGGACATTGAAATATTATTATTATTATTATTAATTTAATGATATCTATCTGGTATTGGCACATGGCTCTCCCTGGTGACAAACAAAGAAAAGAATAAACAAAACCCATGTTTGGATATGATTTAATTTACAGTTATTAGGATTTTTTTGCTTCTTGATGTAGATTATTTATAGCAAAATAAAGCCTGGGTCTGTCATAGTTCCTAATAAGACACGTAAACCAGCTCAAAATTCGGCTTGAAAAGTTGTAGCAGCTGTATCTCTTTGCTATTTGAATATGGGGAACTCGATTCCTGGTTTGGACCAACTTGAGTCAGGCCGAGTCAAGGGTGTGGGAGTGATGAGTTCAATGAAGAGCATAGAATAGATAGTTAGTTGGCACGCGCGTTGCCGTACAGACTACAAGTAGTTACAGACTTATTTACAGTTAACCACGGTAAAGTCGTGCGGTAATGCAATGGAGCTCACTGTGCTCTGCTCCTCCTCTCATCACTCATCGGTCATCACTCCCCAAAAAGGGCCAAACGAGAGAAGAGGGTCAGAGACTCAGAGAATCAAATGCTTTTGTACAAAACAGCTCTTTTTCCTCTTTCGGTTTTGTTTCTGCCGGATAAAAATCTAATGGAAGAAAATTAGAAATCAAAAGAGAAAGCTCTGTTGTTCATTGTGTCCTAGGAAGAGAAAGGGAATCTCTGAATGATTTCCTTTATTTTCTCTCCACTCCTTCAACTTATCTTCTTTATTCACTTATTATAACTTACTTTGTTAGTATTCTTACTTCTTACTTCCCCTATCGGATGCCACACTCTGCAACTTCTGCACACTCGTCTCAGTTATTATCAACATTGTACGAGTTTTGCTGCAAGTTCCTTCTGTGCTGAGTTGATCTCTCTCTCTCTCTCACACACACACACATACACACACACCATTTTAGTTGTGGGTGGATGGTAGGTCTTTGTAGATGGGTTCAGAGTGATACAAATTTAGTTATTTTCGTTTCGATATCAACCTTGTTTAATGGTTGTTTGCCATTTACCTTTTGAGCTATTTGGGTTGAACGTAACTGTCGACAAGTACGGATTCCTGATTCATTTTAGCTGTTGGGTTACTGAAAGCCTGAATTATTCCTCAATATCTTCAAATTTTCTACCTTCTTCTCGAATTGTTGTTGGGTTTAAGATTTGGAAGTTGGGTTTTCCTGTATTTCCTTTTTTCAGTTTTTTACTCTGTTGTTAGATTATTTAAATGTCTGGTGTTCTATTAAAAGAAAATTGAAAGCATTGTAGTTGTTGAGACCTTGTACGTTGGAAGGAGCCCGGAAACAATTTTCTCAGTTATCTTTTTTAATAGAAAATGTTATGGTTGTTCTTGAGACTATAATGCCATTTTACATGCTCGGAGCTTTGAATTTTCAATAAAATCTAGAATAGCTTTCTTGTTTTCAAGTCTTGGAAGAGTTGGGAAGATTTTATTGGTGTTACTGAGATTATTTGGTTTGGTAATTGCAGGATTCACCTAATCTGCTTTACTTTCTGAATGAGGTTTTAATAATTCCTTGTCTCTCATGTTCTAATTTTGTCTTCTCAATTGGGTTTTGTAGAGCTTGATTCTATAAATTGGGAAATAAAGGAATCAACAAACTACTCTTCCTATTTTCAAATATCCGGAGTGTTTTTTATCTGTTGTGCATAATGGTTTCAAGGTCTTATTCCAATCTTTTGGAGCTTGCATCTGGTGATTCTCCAACCTTTGGAAAAGTAGGAAAGAGGCTCCCTAGAGTGATGACTGTGGCTGGAATAATCTCTGAACTAGATGATGAGAACAGCAACAGTGCCAGCTCAGATGCGCCATCTTCTGTAACTCAGGAGAGGATAATCATTGTTGGAAACCAGCTTCCAATCCGGGCACACCGAAGATCTGATGGTGATGGAGGATGGAATTTCAGCTGGGATGAAGATTCCCTCCTTTTGCAACTCAAGGATGGGCTTGGAGAAGATGTGGAAGTCATCTACATTGGGTGCTTGAGAGAGGAGATTGATCCAAGTGAACAGGATGATGTGGCACAGACATTACTTGAGACCTTCAAGTGTGTCCCCACGTTTATTCCTCCAGATCTCTTCAGTAAATTTTACCATGGGTTCTGTAAACAGCAACTATGGCCTCTATTTCATTACATGCTTCCTCTCTCCCCTTATCTTGGTGGTCGCTTTGATCGATCTCTTTGGCAAGCTTATGTTTCTGTCAACAAGATTTTTGCAGACAAGGTGATGGAAGTCATAAGCCCTGATGATGATTATGTATGGGTTCATGACTACCACTTAATGGTGTTGCCAACGTTTTTGCGGAAGAGGTTTAACAGGGTAAAGCTTGGGTTCTTCCTCCATAGTCCCTTCCCATCATCTGAGATATACCGGACACTTCCTGTTAGAGATGAGCTTCTCCGAGCCCTCCTAAACTCTGACCTTATTGGTTTTCATACCTTTGATTATGCTAGGCACTTCCTTTCATGCTGTAGTAGAATGCTAGGCCTTACTTATCAGTCTAAACGGGGTTACATTGGGCTCGAATACTATGGCCGCACTGTCAGTATTAAAATTCTGCCCGTTGGGATTCATATGGGCCAGCTTCGATCTATTATGAATCTTCCAGAGACGGAAGCTAAGGTTGCAGCATTGAGGGATCGGTTTAGGGGTCAATTGGTGTTGCTTGGGGTGGATGACATGGACATCTTCAAAGGAATCAGCTTGAAACTGCTTGCCATGGAACAGTTGCTCATACAACATCCTGATTGGAGGGGGAAAGTTGTGTTGGTTCAGATTGCAAACCCTGCCAGAGGCCGGGGGAAGGATGTCCAGGAGGTCCAATCTGAGACTTATTCCACGGCAAAGAGGATTAATGAAACATTTGGGAGGCCAGGATACAAACCTGTGGTTCTGATTGATTCCCCACTTCAATTCTATGAAAGAATTGCATATTATGTAATTTCTGAGTGTTGTCTTGTTACAGCAGTAAGAGATGGAATGAATCTCATACCTTATGAATATATTATAAGCCGGCAAGGGAATGAAAAACTAGATGAGACTTTGCAACTGGATTCATCAGCTCCGAAGAAGAGCATGCTAGTGGTGTCAGAGTTCATTGGCTGTTCGCCATCACTCAGTGGGGCTATCCGTGTGAACCCATGGAACATTGATGCTGTGGCTGAAGCTATGGATGCTGCTTTAATGGTTCCTGAACCTGAGAAACAGTTACGACATGAGAAACACTATAGGTATGTAAGTACACATGATGTCGGGTATTGGGCACAGAGCTTTTTACAGGATCTCCAAAGGGCATGTTCAAACCATCTGAGGAGGAGGTGCTGGGGTATTGGTTTTGGTTTAGGGTTTAGAGTAATTGCTCTTGACTACAGCTTCAGGAAGCTTTCAGTTGAGCATATAGTTTCTGCTTATAAGAGAACCAAGAATCGAGCAATTCTCTTAGATTATGATGGTACCATGATGCCACAGGCATCCATCAACAAAACACCAAATCCTGAGTTAATCTGCATCTTGAACAGCTTGTGCAGAGACCCCAAGAATGTGGTCTTCGTTGTTAGTGGAAGAGACAAGAAGACTCTTACTGAGTGGTTTTCTTCTTGTGAAAGGCTTGGTATTGCAGCAGAGCATGGTTACTTTCTGAGGCATGTATACACTAATGTAGTCCTCATTGATTGATATTCTTTGTTTTTATATATGCTAATTGAATTTATTTGGAATTTATCATATAAGCTAATTATTCTAATGTTTTATTATATTGGGAGTACAAGCATTCGAGTTGTGTTAGTTTGAAACATCATTGCTTACACAAATATCTTCCCCAAATAATATTCCTGCATGAGACAGAAGGGTGTGCATTGAAAGTCTAAACTACACGAGATTTGCAAAATTTGCTTAGGTCATGATTTTGTTTTTTGTTTGAGATTCGCTACTTCTGTAGTAAATCTGATTTGGGTTTCTTATATGATTTAGGAAATTAAATCAAGTTTAATTTGTAATTGATGACCTATTTCATCTAAAAGAATGGGATCCACACCATTGAAAGTCTTTATGGCGAGTCTTTTATTTGAGTTAGGAAATTGAATTAGAAATGCTAGCATGGGTCCCACAATATTTGAAGTAGGTACTTTTTGTATGTGTATCCACATGTCTGAAGTGAGTACTTTTTTATGAGAGTGGGGTTAACTTCCTCTTCTGTTTTCATCTAACTCATTTTCTGGGATGATGTATGCCATGCTTATTTAACCAGTATGCTAGTAACATTCAGTTCCAACTGGCTCAGTTGGTAAGGTCTCCAGCTGAGACTTGGGGATCAAATCCTGCTTTCACTAGTGTTTGCAGGGTTATGGATTGGGGGACAGGGTTGTGTAACCTCATGAAGCAGGAAAAAATGCTGATAACAACAAAACTCTATGCTTCTCATGCATAAGAGGGGATGAACCAATCATCTAGGCCTAGGGGTGATCATGGGCTGGACTGAGCATAGATGGGCCCTGGCCGGGCTGCACCAGGTTCTGGGCCTATGACAAATATTTAATGTTTTATATTATATGACACATATATGTATGTATGAGGTGTAGTTCAGAATGCCAGAGGTGCAAGCCTAATAAGTACAAGGCCTATGCCTAATCAAGAGGAGGAGAGAAAATGGTTCCCTTGCTTTTATTTATAAATAGGGAACATGATCAAATTTTAAGGGTTTTCGTACTCTGTATTATGTTATATATAAATAGAGAACATGATAAAATGGTTCCCTTGCTTTTATTTATATAATTTTTATTATGAATAATTGGCTTAAAAGTAAGAGCATATGAGGCATATGCCTCTTGTATAAAGTGCATTACAGGCGTATGCCTCCAGATGTTTTCTTAGTGCTTCATGCCTCCAACACTTTTTAAAATGTTGATATAAATATGTGTGGATAGGCCGGCTATAAATGATCACCCACCCCTACAACCATATGATGGGTCTCATCTGGAGCTGGAGATTATATGGGCCAAATATGGAACTGGGTAGATGATCACAGTGATTAAAAACTTCTGCATTTCATAAGCATATTTTCCTGACCAGAAAATACTGCAGGTATCAGCTGGTTATGGTTGTCCACTTGGTTTGAATCTCTCTGCGCTTGCAGATCTT
Source organism: Nelumbo nucifera (assembly GCF_000365185.1). The sequence continues at coordinate 71,558 of NW_010729292.1, read as the reverse complement.
CAAAGGCTTGTCTGGTCTGACCAATCACGTGATTTTTTACACTAATCTTTTTCCAGCATTGGAAAAAGAACTCAACTGTTATTTGTATGTATTTCTTTGTTTTTAACTATCTGAAGTATTCTACCATCACTACTAAAAACAAGTCTTTTCTATTCCCTTCATTCTTTTTTGGTCAGTTCTGTTAAACCCAAGTTGAATATTTTATGGTACCTTCAGGTTAAATCATGATGAAGAATGGGAAACTTGTGTCTCTGTGGCGGATTTTGACTGGAAGCAGATAGCAGAACCTGTGATGAAGTTATACACTGAGACAACTGATGGTTCTACCATAGAGACCAAAGAGAGTGCACTCGTTTGGCATTACCAGTATGCTGATCCAGATTTTGGTTCATGCCAGGCTAAGGAACTTCTCGATCACCTTGAAAGTGTTCTTGCAAATGAGCCAGTTTCTGTAAAGAGTGGCCAACACATTGTAGAAGTAAAGCCTCAGGTTAGTATCCAAAGTTTTCTCTCTGTTATATATTGAAGTAAGGTGTTCACAATTCACATTATTAGGAAAGCTATAGAGTGAAGCATACACCTTGAGGTAACACCTTTGTATTTACTTCAATTTCAAGCTAAAAAGGAAAACACTTGTGGTTTGGAAGTGGCATTTTTGACAATGTCATTTGTCAGTGTAAATTCATGATTCATTCTTCATATTTCATCTTAATTCCAACCTATTTTTGTTGAAGTATAATATTTCAAATTCTGTTAATTAGTGTTTTTTAGATCCAAATTGGTTGAAAAACCATTCCTGTTAGCAGTTTATATTTTAATGGTTGAAATGTCTTATTTGAATGATTCAAACCATGATGTTTAATTAAATCATGAATAAATTAGTAAAAATATATAAAAATATATAAAAATATATGAAATAGGAATAAGAAATTATAATGCAGTCTGCTTACAAACTTAAGAAACAAATAGAAGTATGTTGTTTAAATTACTATGACTAGATCACTACTCTGACATTAAAAATTTTATATATCTAAAGAGACCATTATTCAATGCTGGTCCAAGCAATCCAGCATCTTGGGTACAAACATAACCTCTGGCATTTTAGCACGAGTTTCTTACTCAAGAAAAATATAAAATCCAGTTAAAGAAAAGATCTATAGAAAAAATAGGAAAAATAGTAGTTGAAGAGAATATTAATCATCCACTTAACATAGTCTCTTCAAATCAGCCAATGTTCATCATACAAAAAATAATAAATTAAGAAAATGAAATAAGCATCTGGTCAGCCTATATAAGTTTGCATTAAATGATAAGAAAGATAACTGAGAAGATTTAGTGACATCATACAAAGACATCTTTATATTACACAGGGAAAGAAGAAGGGGAGTCAGATAATCAACTGGAATCAGGAATCAGTTCATAGATCCTCAAGGCCAAATAAAGGTTTTCACTCTTTATATTCCACATAAAATTATGTTTCATTTTGGATTTCTTAATGAGTTTCCTAGGAATCACTCTTTGTATAGATTTTCTTGAGGGGTAAAGTCTCTATTTCCCTCTCCCCTTCCTAGGCTATTAATTTAATAAATTTCTTATTTCTTTAAAAAAAGGGAATAAATCCATCCAACAGAAATGCAACCTATCAACCCTGGGAAGGAAAATCCCAATGAATCCATATCCATTTTCTATATAATCAGACCCTGGATAGACTTGAACAAGATGCTTATTCTGGATGCCATTAGCATCCAAGATTCATAAGCATAAGTAAAACTTGAAATCAAAATTTGCATTTGGGTGTCATTTTTTGGAGCTTTTTCTATTTTTTACTACAATTATCATATGAAAAAGTCCATTAGAAAATATAGAAGAGTCATTCATAAAACATGGGATAAATATAAATAACGTACACACAGAGATGGAAAAAAAATGATATTTGCTTCCTTCTATAGAAAAAGACACAGAAAAGAAGAAAAAGAAGGAAATTGGAGAACTATTTTATCTCTATTTGGATGTCAGTTCAGCAAAGTCTCTACAGAGGAATAAATCCTTGGAAGGGTAGTGAGCACACTATGCTTTTAGATGTCATTTTGGACTTCAGAAATATTTCAGGGATGCCTTTTCCTTTTTTCTTTTTGAGTTCTCATTTAGGTAGTGTAACATGAATATAAACACATAAACACATGATGCACTTCTGTAATTTTTTAAAATCTAAAAGGCTTTTCAGCCTCCAATTTTCCTGGAAAGTAGGGCATGTTTTGATTCAGTTTTTATTATTTTGTAAAACAGAAAATGATGCTTTTTTTTTCTGTTTTGATGTTTTAGGATTACAATGTAATATTTAAATTGGTCTTTTACAATGTGATTTTAGAACAACAAGAAGAAAACCTGTTTTATTTGACATGGATGTTTGTTTGTACAGTCCCTCTGTGTACATGGTTAAAGCTTTGTACTCTCTTTTTATTAATACAAAACCTTACCTTTTCAAAAAATTATTAAAAGGAAAAGGTCCAATCCTGATTGAATGAATCTTGATTCACATGTGTGATTTAGCCCTTGATAACTGAATTTAGCATTATGTAACCCATTTTAAACCTCTGGGTCCAGACTATGGGTCCTTGCAACAATGCAGGTCCAATCCTGCAGTCTGGGTTACCATGGCAATGGTTTTATTATTTTATACTATTTTATTGTGGCAAGTATATCAACAAGAATGGTGTTCTTATTTCATACCAAATAAAATTTCCACATAAGCATCTAAAATGAAAACTGATATTCTGTTTACAAAGCTTCTTTTATTGGTTTTGAAAATCAAGATACATCTAGGGGATAAAAATGGTAATATTTCAAGAGCCCTACTACGGTGCAGAAATGAATATTTGTGACATGTTAAATCTTGATTTCAACCAATCACCTTAAAGACATCACATGATTTATTTACTTTTCATTGGTTCATGTTTCACAAGGTGTGATTGTCATTTAAGACTTCAACAATGTTAAACTGGATGTGTCACTTTATCATTGGTTCACGTTTTTTGCTTCACGGTGCAGTTTCTGGACCATAGATTTTGCCATATTTCAAAAGTTCTAAACAAAAACCAATTTGGCAAACACGTTTTTGTACTGTCTATAGAACTAGTCCAAAGAGGCAAAGCCTTGGCAGTGTAATATAAGAAATGATTATTTCAGTAATTTTCTCTTATTTTGTCCATTGTAACAAGATAAGGTCTATTTTCTGTCTTATAGACAAAAAGTATGTTCTTTTAATATTGTGGTGGCACAACTAAGAGTCTTGGGGGGAGGCAACGGTCCCTTATCCATTTGAAAGATTCCATCTTTGTTCAGACTCGAGAAAACTCATTTGGATGATTATAACAATCTGATCTGTCTTTTGTAGGAGGTATAAATAAAGAAAGATGTATGGAATATTAAAAGACCCATGATACCCCACTTAGTTCAGTGAAAGAATTATAAAAACAAAGCCATGTCTAAATGAGTATTTTTAGCCTACCTGTTTCTGAGTGTATATGCATGGAATCTTCCTGTCATTAATTCATAGATTTTTTGGGATGTACTTGAGTTACAAAATTGTAATTAGGAGAGTTTCTTTTGATTTGTTCTTTCATGGTGTTACCTTGACACCTGAGTAGTTTGTAACTCCTCTCTCCCTCTCTCTCTCTCTCTTAATAAAAAATTTCTTTTTACTATAAAAAACCCATTTCTCATTCCATTTGATTAATTTTTTTGTAGTGCTCTTTCTTTTAGGTATTTTAACAGTATTGATGTTGATGAATGAATACAAATCACAGTTAATTGTTATTCTGCGATTACATATGGAATTATGGGGCTTATGTTTCAAATCTTAAAATTCCTCTCCTCCTATATAGGGTGTCACTAAGGGTGTTATAGCTGAACGCCTCCTAGCAACAATGCAACAAAAGGGGATGCTTCCAGATTTCATACTGTGTATTGGTGATGATCGATCAGATGAAGACATGTTTGAGGTCATCACCGGTGCCATGACAGGCCCATCCCTCTCTCCAGTGGCTGAAGTATTTGCCTGCACTGTTGGTCAGAAGCCCAGTAAGGCCAAGTATTATTTGGAAGATACAACAGAGATAGTCAGAATGTTGCAGGGCCTTGCCACTGCATCGGATCAGGCAGCAATGAATACTTCATTAGTTTCTCAGTAAGTGATTGTTGATGGAAGACATATAGGGAGTTCCAGTGTTCTTAAGGTTTTATGGGCATTCCCTTCTATTTCAGCAATACTGTTTCATTCCCTATATTGTGTAGGGTGAGGTTATGCTGTCAAGATCATGGTTCAGCACTTCATCTGGCAGAGCTCTGAATCCTGAGATCACGGGTTGGCTTCCTATTTACTATAAGAATATAATTGTTATAAATGGGTATTGTTGCAATTGTATAATATGTATTAGTTGTAGACTATGCATTCAATTTTCTTCTCCATGGTTCAGAATTGCAGTGTACATAAGCATTGACCAAAACCAGTGGTATATTTCTTCATTAGGTATTGGGCGGCCAAGGTTAATCTGATTTAGTTTTACTGCTAATAAATTTGGAACTTCTGAATGCAATATGTTTCTTAAAATTAACATGGTTCCTTCGCATATTTGGCTTCAAACTGCACATTGATCTTGAGTTTGGGCCACCTCATTGTTGGGCTGCATCTTGAACTCTTGGTTAGGACATGCATTGGCCTCATCCATTGGACAATTTTGTTGTCGGATGAAGTACAAAATTTGGACTCTCGAGAGGACTATATTTAGTTTGCTCTTCGTGGATATTGCTCATATACATGTCAAATATGAGGACTGATTTTTTGTGATTATAATGGTGTCTATGTATACATTTAAGAAAACATACATGGATGAGAGCACTAAGGCCCATGTTATTTTGTAGGTCCTAACAGTCGCACATCTTCTTCCTTACCTCTTCACTTTTAGGAAACTTAGAATTTCCATTCTGATAACGTCTATATTGAAAGGAATAACCAAATAACCATTGGTAGGGCCCTTGTAAGAAACACTTAAATCTTTTTCCCTGTAAGGTATTATGAAGTTAGTTTTTAGGTTTTATAATTAAGTGGCTAATCAATTCTATGCCAGTCATTCCAATTCCAGCCAGTTAAGGTTCAGATTCGAGTCGACGTCAATAAATAATGCCATCAAGGCGTAGGAGATCTCAATTGCGTTCTGTTTTCTTGTGTGAAGGAGGGTGATGAGGGGCGATTTGGCCATTCAGTAACGTGATAACATATGACATCTCAGAAAAGAAAAGTCAGTTGACACCTCAGCACTATGTAAGTAAACATCAGAGCGCCTTGAACACCTTGCAGCTGCCCTGGCGATCTCGACACCACCTCGGCAGGCCGAACTGTAATCAGCCCGGCAAAACATCAGGTCAGTGTAAGAGGTGACCCGCTTTCGCCGACCTGACATGAGCTCAGTTAGCGACCTACTTGACGTGTGGAGTGACCTACTCTACGGGCAGAGTGTCGTTTCTGACTTCCCCGAGATCATAGTACCATATTGGAAGAAGTCGGTTATCACTCCGCCCATTTTGGACGCAATTGGAAAGACATTACCCGCTTATGCGGAGTTCATTTTTGGGTGTGAAACCGCCTTCGAATAAGATGGGCCGGAGATCTTGGATGTGCTTCGTGAGTCTCACGCAACTAGCCTATATAAAGGCATCCCCATTTACAGAAAAGGTATGTGCGATTAGCTCTCAAGCATACTAGTTCTCTCTTTATAGCTCTCCAAGGACTTATCACTGACTTAAGCATTGGAGTGCCTACCTTGGTAAAGCAACCCGGACACTCTGACCTCTTTTTTTGCAGCTCAACTAGGTGACCTACTCAGCCTAGCATCTGAGTTGTTTGCTAGCAGGGAGCGTCAGATCGCGCACCATCAATTGGTGCTGTCTGTGGGAAACGCTACACAAAAGTCGTACTCTCCCACTTTCTTTTTTAGTACGTCTTCAATGGCATCTTCCAACAACACTCTAGTCAACAACCCTGTTAACAACAACAACTCGGTCACATGGGTGTAGTACCAACCCGCTGTGCACCCTGAGATCCCCTTTATGACTATTGGGCAGTTTACCATGCCCTTGACCCTATCAGGTGTCCCAGTCATACAAAATCCCAACTTTCCTCTACCCAACATGAACATGCCTCTCTCGCCAGTTGCCTCAACAGTTTTGATCAGGATCGATGTGTGCTAGTTCAATGAGTTGATGCAATACATCTGTGGGATAAACCTGCAGATAAAGACTGAAGGAATGGTAGGATCCATCTAATGGACGCCAAAAAGGTTGCGGAATGGGTGGCCGAATTTCAAAAATTTCCTACCTTCTTCCAACTGGGAAATCGTATTCCCTAAATTTAGAATACCATATTCAAAGATCTTATTTGAACCATAATCGAACCAGATCTGAACCACAAGGTAAAAGGGAGGATTATACCTGATCCGGAGAAGCAGTATCTCCCAAAGTTGGTGTTCACGCCCAAAGAAGAAACCAAGATCCGCTCC
>NW_010729292.1:4020-57260 GCF_000365185.1 Nelumbo nucifera | reverse complement strand
AAACATGCACTTTATTTATTTCCACTAAATAACAAAAGTACATCAAATCGGATTGAAGCTAAGGGCATACATAAACTGTCTAACATCCAAGCCGCTTGTATCCATCACAACTCAAAACGTGCAAAACCTTTTATGGAAGAGCGTTGTCTATAGATTCGGACTCCCAAGGTGCTAATATTAGACAACGGGAAGTAGCTGAAAGAAAAAAAATTTCAAAATTGATGTGCCGAGATGGGAATCCAGCAAAATTTCACTGTATTGGCTCACCCTCAGACAAACGGTTAGGCTGAAGTGGCGAATAGGGCGATACACTGTAGACACAAAGTTTGGCTCTCCCGAGCTAAGGGTTTGTGGGTGAACAAGCTGCCTAGTGTCCTTTGGGCTTACCAAACTACTTTCAAAATGACAACCGACGAGACTCCTTTCAACCTAACATAAGATATAGAGACTGTTATCCCAACCGTGATCGAGGTGCCGACCTTGTGGTTTAAGACATACAATAAGGAGACTAACAAGGATGAGCTACGGACTAACCTTGACTTGGTGGAAGAAGTTCGTGACTTGGCCTATATCCAGACCGTGGCATACCATTAGCAAGTAGCTCAGTATTATAACATCCGAGTTAAGAGATGCGAATTTCGAGTTGGTGACCTAGTACTCAGGAAGGTTATGGTACCTGAGCTCAACGTGGGAAAGTTAGGTCCAAACTGGGAAGGCCCCTATAGAGTTCTCAAGATGATCGGTGAGGGTACGTATGAGCTCGAAACATTGGAGGGGAGGCATGTGCCCTGTTCATGGAATGCCAACAACTTAAGGAGATATTATCTATGAAGAGTTCGGAAGTTTCGAGCTGTGTCCGCAAATACTACAAATTTCACTAAGTATCAAAATGAGACTGCTCGCACTGGCGACCTTGTCTAGCCGATCTACGCTATGAGCATCTTGACTAAGTTATACACAAGGGGAAGCCAAGCCGCTTTTATCCCTAAGTCCCCCTATGCCAAACTTGGAAAATGTCGGTAGCTCGTAACTTGGCAGTATTTTGACTTAGCTGAAAGGATAGATAGTTCGACAACTCGAATATATAGCTCAACAACATTTTGACTTAGCCAAACTTACAAGTCTAGTCGTTTCAAGACCCTAACATAGGCACGCTTCGACAATCCCAAATCGTGTTTTCATACTTAATCTATTTCATAGTAGTGAAAAATAAAGGTCACGGAAGAAGGGACAAAGTGTACATGAAAGATCAGTTCATTCAAAAGCAAAGGGGGTAGGACATACAGTAAAAAAAAAGAGAGAGGCTCTAAAAAGAAGCATTTAGGAGCACGTAGGCTCCAGGTATAACAATTCCTTGAAGAATGTAAATAGAAACTCCCCACTGACAGTCACTCTTCCTCATTACCCTACAGATTGTCATCGACCTTGTTTATCCCCTCATCTTTCACCACATCACTGACCTTGCCATCTTCCTTGTCTAGAGTTAGAGGCTCTTGGTCGACTTGCATGGCTAGCTCGTTTTGTACCAACCTAATAGACAGGTTGTCGAAATCAAAGTTTGGATGAATGGACTTAAGGAAATGACGACATAGCTTGAATCCCCTCTTCATAGAAGGAAGGGCATTATCGACCTTTTCTTGCTCATACTCTGGCGATCTGCGGAAACACTCGGCAGCTGTGACTTTGGCACGATAAATATTCTTAGCATATTTAGTTCCCCGCTCTTCCAGCTAATGACCCTTAGTCTGCACTTTGTCAGTCAGGGCAGCAATGGTTCCTTTGGCCTTCTCCAATCCGCGTTGCATGCCGGTACTGTACTGGATGAAGCGTTGGCAGTCCTCCTTTGCACTGCAGTGATCCGCCTCAGCACTTAAGTGGGCTCCTTCTAGTTGGGCCTATAGGGCCTCTATGTTCGCCTGCATTTCACTCTTTTCATGCTTGGACAAGATGATTTGATTTAGCAAGACTTGGCCCATCGTGTCACCTGCAACTACAAGAAAGGAAAAATAAACAAATAAGGCATGAAAGGAAAGAAAAGCAAATATTAGAAATGGAAATCATACATGAAGGATGCACCAAGTCATCCTCGTGCTGATATTAGAAGGGTCAAACCGCTGTAGAACTGTAAGTCCTTAGGGAGAAGGATTCCTCTTCCCATTCGTAGAGCAATTAGAGGATCAGTGAGATGGTCATCAATTGAAATGTCGATGTTGGGGACGGAATGAGGTATGCTAGAGTGATAGGGGCTGGTAGCGTGCTCTTCTGGGGCAACCTTTAGGGGATGGGGCAGCCGGATCTATGGTGACTTGAGCGATCTCTATAGACATGGGGTTGCTACCCCTTCAAGGTCAATGACCTTGGCATGCGCACAACAGACCTTTCCTCAGCATTGCCGATGAACCTCCTTTGACGAGAGAATTGAAGATTCAACTACCCTCCTCTTCTTCTTTGAGGGCCTCTTAGCCACTACTAGGAGAGAAGAAGTACTCACATCCCTGAGAAGACATACAAAAGAAAAGTAAGTTAGCTGAGCTAGAGGGTAATCTCCAATATAAAAACAAAATACAATTGAGCCGACCTACCTACGGGACTTAGGCCAGCCTGAATGAGCATAGGCTTACCTAAGAACTGATCTATTAGTAACTGTTGACGTACGAGGTGTTGGACTTCAACACAACTCTTTATCAAACTTGACTCCAGAGATCTTTCTTGCCTTGTGTCGCTAGACGATGTCCATAGGCCAGCAGGCCTCCTGAGAAAGGAAGAAGTACCTACTCTTCCAGTCCTTGACTTTTGTGGGAAAACCTCCCAGAAGCTTATAACCTCGGTGGAAAGATAAGTAAAAATAGTAGGGCTCGTTGGGAACCTTCTTTATACTGTACAACCCCGAGAAGACATCTATGCCTAAAGGAAAGTCGAGATGGTAGCTAATAGAAATTGTACCCACGAGGGTCTAGATGGCATTCGAGTGAAATTGCCCCAAAGAAATACCGTAGAGAGAGAGAGAACCTCAACAATGAATGGGTGAAGAGGAAAATCGGAGGCCAGTGACCAACGCCTCCTCGAAGACACAGACTTTGCCTCGGTTGTGACTCCAAGGGAACTGGTCTGGGCTAGGTTGAATATAGTTGAACTCATTTGGGATGTGGATTTCAGATGCTAAATCGACAATTTCCTCCCCGCTTAGCTTGCTAGGATCGATATGGGAGATGGCCTCCAACTCTTGTCAAAAAGTTGAGGCCCCAATGTGGGAACCTTGCCGATCTCATGCCGAGGTCCCCTCCTTAGCCCAAGTAGAATAAGAGGACCCCCCCTTCCGACTCCTTGAGTACATGCCTAAAAGAGGGAAAAAAGACTCACCAACTTTTTGGAAAACAGAAATCAACCTTGCCCAACTGGATTTCTCCTATCGAACTGACAACGATCTCACAACAGAATTCTCCTACAATTGCTCGCCCCACTCTCTCGCTGGAAATCTTAAAACAGTGCAAATGGGACCCCTATAGGGACCCCCCCCCCCTATTTATAGCCTTGGGTGTAGAAAATCAACGGATGAGGCAACATGATGACAGATTGACAGTCTAGGAGAGCACACCACTCGTGGGAGAATTTGAATTTTAAAAATTTGCACACTCAACTTGAGCACCCCATTTGAAATTTGAAATTTGAATTTTGTCACGTGTTAGCTCGCCCTTGAGCTGAGTTGGGAAAACAAGCCAAGTGATCTACAAATTGACCGAGCGAAGCACCATAGGCCGAAGATTACTGTGAGCTATTCCCTTTGCCGAACTGGCATTGACTCGGGAGTGGGGGCAATTGATGAGGGGCGATTTGGCCCTCCAGTAACATGATAACACGTGGAACCTCAGAATAGTTAGTTGACACTTCAGCACCATGTAAGTAAACCTCGGGAGTGCCTCGGACACCTCGTAGCCACCTTGGTGGCCTCAACACCACCTCGGCAGGTTGAACTGTAATCGGCTCGGCAAAACATCAGGTTGGTGTAAGAGGCAACCTGCTTCCATTGACTTGACTCGAGTTCAGCTAGCGACTTGCTTGACGTGCTGAGCGACCTCTTATACGGGCAAAGTGTCATTTTTGACTTCCCTGGGATCATGACACAACGTTGGACGAAGTCAGTTATCACCCAACCCATTTTGGACGCAACTGGATAGACATTACCTACTTACGTATTTGGGCGTGAAAACACCTCTGAATCAAATGGGCTGGAGATCTCGGACGCACTTCGTATGTCTTATGGCAACTAGCCTATATAAAGGAATCCCCATTCACAGAAAAAGGTACTGACGATTTAGCTCTCAAGCATACTAGCTCTCTCTTTATATCTCTCCAAGAACTTATCATTGACTTAAGCATCAGAGTTCCCACCCCGGGTAAAGCAACCCAGACACTCTAACCTAGAAGTGTAAAACGGCCATGTCGAGCTAGAACAGCACGGTCCGCGAAAAGTGCCAGTCATGCCGTGCCGTCCTCCCTAGGGATAACTTGGGGGGTCAACCTAGCACGACCCACAACCCAAGCCCGTGTGGGCCCATACCGTGCCATGCCATGCCATAGGCCTGGGCCGGGCTGGGCTATAGGCCGCGCCGTGGGCGTGGGCATGGGCTGAACTGTGCCAAACTGTTTTTTACCTCTTTTTGTTTTTTCTTTTAATTTTTGATTTTTTATTTCTTTGCTAAGTAAAAGTGTAAAACTAAAATATTTAATTTTTCCTTTGGGCTTTGGGAACTATTTGAAAAAAATAAGAAATGATAAATCTAACAAATAAATGAAAAAAACTTAGTCGAATAAGAATGGAATAACAAATTAGAAGAAAAATAGGAATTCTATTTTATTTAAATTTGAATGATACAAATTACAAAGCATACAATGGTTGGATACTTGGATGAATGAAATATGAAAATGGAAAATGGAATAAATAAATAAAATATAAAAAATACAATATATTTACAAATTGAAAATACAAAGTTACATTGTTAAAAAATAGCAAATAAATTAAATAAAATTAAAACAAAATTTACAATAATTTGAAAAATGCTATACAACTATTGTTCATCACTTTCATCATTTGCTTCATGTGAAATATCGGGTATAGTGTTATGCCCTCCTTTGTCTTGTAATCTGTCTTCAACATCCAGCCAATCTTTAAAGAAGATGCACATCTCTATACTTTCATCATTCAGACAGCTTTTCTTGTCGTCCAACACCCTAGTACCTCCACTAAAACAAGACTCCAATTGAACTATAGACATCGGAGGTGTTAGTAGATCACGTGCCATGGCGGCGAGAACCAGATAATTTTTTGAATGTTCACTCCACCAGGCTAAAATATCAAAATTATTTATTCCCTCACCTAAAGTAGAAAAATTTGTTTGTAAAAAAAAATTAAGTTCAGTAAATGAACTGGTTGTTAAGGTAGCAGATTTTTGCCTTCTACTTATAAAATAAAAAAGTTTTTCTCTTCTACTACTGGGCTTAAGTTCAAAAGTAGAAGATGCAACTGTACAACTTGTAGAATTATTTCCTATTACTTTAGTTTTATATAAACTGTACATTTCAAATAATAAACTATTAATTTCCTCTTTTTTTATTTCCAATTTCAATATTTATATTTTCACAATACGTTTCAAATAAAATATCTAACAATATTTTTAAATTGTGGATTATTTCTATATTTTGCAAAACAATCACTAATTGCCATTAATTTATAAGGTAAATTACAACTAGTTGGATAATAAATACCAGATAATTCATTAGTTGCATCATAAAAATGTTTTAAAAAATCTCTTATACAAATTGTCATTTTCCAGTCTTCTTCAAATATAATATCATTAGGCATTTTTGCGTTATAAAAATCAGTAAGAATTTGTTTATGAGAAATGCAACTTTCTAACATAGCATAGGTAGAATTCCATCTATGTTTAACATCTAATATAAAATATTTATATTTTAAACCATAATTTTGATATAAATATTTAAATTTTTGTTTTCTTGTTCCAGAACTTTTTTTTTTCATTCTTGCTCCAAAATTTTTAATATATATAATACAATTTCTAATTTTAGAAATATGAGTAGAAATAATATTTAAAGCATCCTGAATACATAAATTTAAGATGTGACATGCACATCTAATATGAAATAATTTACTATTTAAACATAGTTTTAATTGAGATTTTAAAATATTTATTGATGAATCACTATTACAAGTATTATCAAAACTAATAAAAAATAATTTATTCTCAATTCCATAATCATGTAAAGTATTTAAAATGCTTGTAGCAATAACTGGGCCAGTATGTGACCATTCAAGCCTAGTTAAACTTAAAATTCTTTTATTTAAAAGCCAATTTTCATCAATAAAATGACCGATAATACAAATATAAATTATGTTAAATTTAGAAGTCCAAATATCAAAAGTAATTGCAACTTTAGAATTAAGATTTGATAACATATAAATTAAATTTTGTTCATATGAATAAAAAAAATTTTAAAGCATCTGACCTATTAGTATTCTTAGAAACTTTTTTATATTGTGGATTTATAGAATTAAGTAACCATTTTTCAAGTTTAGTATCTTCAGCTAACAAATATGGTTATTCAACATGTACAATGTATTTTGCTAATTCTTGCCTCATTTTTTTTCTTGAGAATATTTAAATGTTCCAACCCCCCCTCCACAAAAAAAAAAAAAAAATTGTGTTTGTGTTTGTGTTGTTTTTCTCCCTTTTTCTTTTTTTTTTCTTCTTCTTTCTCACAGGTGAACGCATGTCTACTCAAATGGCTAGTACCACCCTTACTACAATAGCTAGTCTTTTCTACATTTTTGGCAAACAACCATTTTTCCATTCCCTTTAAATATTTCTAAGTCGGGCTAATCAACTTAGAGACCATTTTTTTCTTTCCCTTAGTATCAGTATTAGAGGTGGAAGTTCCCTCAATATCAATAGCATCCATATCGGTGCTAACACTATCATGATGCGACTAAATATCGTTGACATTGAACATTAGGAGAATGGTTTCAGGAGGAGCTGACCATTTTTTTAAATTCTAAAAAGAATAAAAATTAATTTAATTGAACTTACCTACATTGACGGTTCAAAATTCTAACTTGATTTCAATGGTTGAAACCAAAATTGAACCGGACCATACGGAGCTGTGGGCGGCACAACTCAATTTACACCTCTAACTCTAACCTAATTTTCTTTATAGCTCAACTACGCGACATCCTCAGCCGAACATCTAACTATCTGCCAATAGAGAGCGTCAGATCGCGCACTACAGAGGGGAAGAGGGGTTGAAGTCTTGGGTTGCAGTGAAAAATGAGACTGGCGCGATTCATGCATTGTTGGGATAGATTAGAATGATAAGCGACAACCCCTCTCCACTGCTACGTAACTCTGGACGCATTTGCTATATGTAGTTAATCTGTTTGCAGACTTGAGCTTTTACATGACTGACTGTTGGTGGAAACTTTGTTTTCATCGTACAAGAGACAAAATATAGATCAAATATTTTAGCCTGAAAACATTTTAGCTCATTACTGATGCATCGATCCTGACGCTCTTACCAACCCTTTAAAAGGTTTTTTGCTTGTACAAAGCCAAGGTTGGATGCTCAAATTTGCAGACAAAACAACAAATTCATGGACCATGGCCTTTTCCTACACATTTGCTCTTTCTTCTCTCTTGGAAAGGGGGTTCCTTCCCACTTCCCAATTTGTCTCTTTCTAACATTTATCAATTCCATTAGGGGAGCTAACTCGTTGAACACCTTTCAGATGATCTATATGGCTCCCATTAATAGTACTGATCTGATCCAAAGAGATCATCTTATGACATGCCGCAAACGTCTCTCTGTATAAAGGGGCATTTCAAACAAGACCCATGTTGGATTATTGCAGATTTCATGATCTGAATGTAGATTTTAATTTGACTAGCCACTTATGGATTTTAAAATTTGTAATCTCAGTGGATTTCTCCAAACATCGTTTTAGAATCCAAATGATAGAAATCCTTGAACATGCTGAATTGTGCAAAATTGCCCTCTGATTCTGTTTCACACTAAACCAATCTCAGTTATCAATTAATGGCTTGCCTAAACACATGGGTTTCTTCTATATGTATGTTCATTATATGAACATACAGTTTCTATGGATCACAAAAAATTAAAGCAGCTTTGCTCCCTCCAAGCTAATATCTAGCATACCCATGTGAAAGGAATCGGTACTTCAAGTCAATGTGAAGATATCTGAAACAGAACAAGATTGGAAACTGTACCCAGTTTTGTAATGGACATTCAGGCCAAACATAATGGACATGCAGCCCAGGTGCCAGTGATACAAAGAGGTGATGCAGTACAGGTAAAATGAAACAGTAAGAAATGAAACAAGACAAGATATAGTTCGGTTCTGCTGAGATTCCTGCAAATTTTAGTTTTCAGAATGAAGTCTTCTGAACTGCAGACCTGTGTCTTTTGTTCTCTCTTGTTCTCAGTATGAACTCTCTAGTCCCTACAATCTACATAAGGATAAATTTCCTATAATATAATATTGGGCAAATTTCTGGAAAAAAGCTTATCAATGGAATATGCAAAATTAAGGGCATTGATTTGTAGCACATGGAGGTTTGACCAAGTCCTTGGAGCCTAGTTAATAGAGTTAGAACTCTGGAGAACCAAGGTCCAACGTTACAGCTCACAACAAATTATGCTAATACCTGGTCTTCTCTTCTGCACTTTTGTTCAATGAAAAGTGGAAGCTATGCTCATACAATGGAGTTCATGTCTGATTCACAATCCATGATTCATAATTAGGCTAGTTAATTCTAGATTCAAGATTGGTTGCATTCTGCAGTGAGCTCAGAATCAAATTTGGGTGAATCAATTCATAGTTAAAGATTCTTTTCATGTGAAGTGCTCTGCTTGAATCAAAATCTTTCTGGTTTCTGCCGAAGCGAAAGGAGTACAAAATAATTAAAATCCTACAACAGTTTCCAGTTTCCACATTCATAAGAATGGAGCAGGCACGACCGGGCTAAGGTGGGGCGGGTTATCGGGTAACCCATCACCCTATTCATGGCGTTGGCAGGTATATCTGCAGAGTTCATGGGGGCGTTTTCGTCTTCAAGCTCAAGGACAGGTAAACCGCAAACGTGAAGCGTGAACGGTGGACGTGAACTGCGAGTCACCTTTCAGAATCATAAACAACCGGAATACCAACACGCTCACATTCTTTATTCCAAAGACGACTTCCCAAGGAAACAAGGAAAGAAAGAAAGGAACTTTTCTCTCTTTTATTATTTTCTCTGCAACTCTTATATTCCAACGTCCTTCTCCTTTGCCTGTGAAATTGCTTCCCCGAAATCAGGTATGATCTTCCATTCCTGATCCAAAGAGAAAATTTTTATCTGTTTTTTTTTCTTCCACCAAGAAATTTATACTTTACAAGTTTAAATTTCAGGTATTTAGTTTATTGATCTATCTGTTTCGTTCCTCTCAAGTCCTCACTGGTTGTGTGTCTTCTGACTCGAATTTTCTTCATCTCTCGACTTATTGCACAGTTGAAATTCACGGGTTTGTTCTTTTACTGAAAAGTTTGAACTTTGTTAAATGATTCGAATGATAATTCTTTTATTTTCATTTTTTTCCTGGCAGTCAGATTGAATTTTAATATACAAATTGAATTTAGTATACAAATTTAGATGATATAATTGTCTTAGTTTCGTTTTCTGATCTCATAAGTAGGAGTGTTCTTTGCGTCCGTCATTTGACGAACCTGACTTTTCTGAGTTTAATAAATTTCTACCAAAAGAGAGAGTTTTAGCTTTCTTCTTTTATCATTTGATGCTGATGGGCTTAATCACCTCCACCACCTAGTTTGACTCTGTCTCTGTAGGATGTTGGATGATGATTTTGGAGAATATTTATGTGTTTTATATGGTTAATTGGTACCCTAAAGTAGGAATCCGGAAATACTGGTTCCATTCATTATTTTGGAATAGGGATTAGCATTAATCCTCCCCTCCCCTATTTGGAATTTGATGTTTTAGCTTTTTTACATGGCAGACTTCAAGATCCCAGGAAGAGTCCCAGGTTTTATTGTTCTATTGTTCATTGGATGTTGCTCTTTTCTAAGATGTGTTTCAACTGTTAAATGTTTACTGAGCATGCACCATCCGGTTCAAATTTGTTGAACTTAAAAGAGAAGTTCCTAACAGATTAAACCACCATTATGATTTTTTTTTCCTGGGGGTAATTGTATTAAAAGAGTCAAGAGATAGAGGAGTTGCATATTATCCTGGGGTGCCAGGTTTTATGCCTAACAGATTAAATCACTATTTATAAAAAGGGCGCTACCCAATGCTGGTCCCTGCTTGGGAGGGGTGGACTGGACAGGGACCTAACCCTATTTATTTTTGTAGAAAGTGAATGTTCTCAGACTCAAACCTGTGTTCTCTTGCTTGTTACCCCAAGATTTACCAATACACCAAGTAATGGCCCTTAACATTGTATTATAGTAATTTTAAACTTCACGATTGACCCTAGACCTCCAGCACTTTTATAAAAAATGCCATGTTCAAAGTGATTGTAGTTGTACAGATAAAAGTGCTAAACAGTTGGAGTTCATGAATTTGTCATTACATTATGAATGACAAAACTATTGATAGTGTAAATAACAGTATATCTTTTAATGAGTTGTATATTCAATAAGTAATGGGTTAAACAAAAATTTAGAATGATTACAACATGTATAGATGCAAGCTTGTCACTTTTACTTGTTGGAAATCATGGAAGAATTGAGATAGATTTCCTTCAATAGAATATGTCAAGGAAAACTTAAAAGGATAAATTTGACTAAGGTAACCGTACATTACACTGAACATCAACTCAACCTGGTTTACGGGTGATAATGATAAATGTTTCAGAATATTAGACTTACCTGAGTCACCTAAGTGATAAATGGCTGCATTTTTTTTTCGTTTTTTGCAGCTCCTTTTTCCTGTCTCCTGCAGTAAAAAATATAGTAATAATGATCTTAAGCATTATGACAAACTCTAGATTAAAAAGATTCATTCACCTGGATATACAACAATGAAAAGAAGAAACTCAGTAATTCCTCTCTTTTTTCACATTGCTCAAATTTCCCTAACGGATCAGAGAAAGCCATACATAACACATTTAGAAGAATTTATTCATGATTAGCATCAAATTTGAAAGCTTACCAGGGAATTTTTGGTAATTCAAATTCAACCAACTTCATCATGGAACTCATGAAAGAAATTAGTCACTGCCAACAAAGAAAGAAGGAAATAAAGCAAACTTAATGAAGACATAGCAACTTGATAAAATTAAACTTTTTCAATATTTATTTTGGTTTCAACTATACCTACTGCAGCAGAAATTAAATATTTTGGTCATCTGTGAGGGACTGAATATCATATTTGGTCATCTATTTCTGGTTTTTAGTACAACTGAAAACGTACTCGTTATCTTTTCTCTTTTCAATTCCAGATAAACAATGATAAAACAATGTTTTTCATGGTTTGCAATAACAGCTTGATTGATTCCATGGGAGATGTGTGAATGGGAAAAAAAGGATTCTTCTATATGTTTGCCAAGTATTTTATATCTTTGAAGGGGATTAATGCCATAATCCTTGATGGTGGATCCAAAAGCCCAACATTGTCCAAATATTGCTTATAGACCTATAACACCTTCTGATCTTCAAGTTCTTGAGAAGATACATGCTGATCTCTTTCCTATCAGGTGAAAATGCTCTGATGCCTACCCAGGTTGGTATATGCGTTTTGTGTGTGTGTAGCATTCTGATTTTGTTCTTGAGGATGCCATTTTTAGGTATGAGTCTGAGTTCTTCCTCAATGTTGTGAATGGCCGTGACATTGTTTCATGGGGAGCTGTTGACCGCAGTAGACCTGGCTCTCAAAGTGATGAACTTATTGGATTTGTCACCGCACGTATTATCCCAGCAAATGAAAGTGAGGTTAGGATTTGTCTTTGTTAACATTCAAAAATGTAAGTTACTCTTATTTATGTGTATTAAAAGGTAACAATTTGTTGAAACCAACCATCGGCCTGACAGATAGCAGATACACTTCGACATGACCCTTCAAGGATAGACCAAACACTTGTTTATATTCTGACACTGGGTGTAGTAGAGCCTTACAGAAATCTTGGGATAGGTAATAAGTTTTCTTCTAATTTGTTTTGTTATTTTGTGAATGCCTCTTTGACCTACTAAAATGGTGTTTATTTGTTGGATATCAGCTACTTCACTTATTCGAGAGGTTACCAAATATGCATCAAGAATTCCTACTTGTCAAGCAGTTTACTTGCATGTGATTGCTTACAATGATCCAGCCATTACATTCTACAAGAAGATGTTGTTCAAGTGCATACGGAGATTGTCAAATTTTTATTACATCCAGGGCCAACATTATGATGCATACTTGTTTGTCTATTACATAAATGGTCGCCGATCTTCTTGTTCTCCACTGTATGTATGACATTCCTTTTCTTTTTATATTTTTCTTTGTCAAAAAGTGCTAAAATTCGTTACTTGATATCAACTTGCCTTGCTATAGAGATAGTTTTTATTTTTACATAATTATTGCTTTTCAAGGTTAAGGCCAGTGTATTACAGAGATAAGCCATGACTTTTCAAGTCAATGTTTGCTCAAGGGAGCTCCTTTTTCATGCAAAAACTTTGAAAATAGCTAACCAAGGAAATTCATGATTAACTAAGTAGCCCTGAAAAATGAATTAACTACTTGATTTTTATTTTCTTCATGCATTAGTTTGGGCAAGTGAATTTTGCTTATTATTCCCCTGGGAGTCGCTCAATGCTAGTTAGACTCTGAATGGGCAATTCAGAAGGCACCTTGGTAAAATTAAATTAGGAATAACCTTTTTAAGCTCTTTATACCCATGTTGCAGATATTATTGCACATAGTAGAGCTGATAAAATATAATTGCAGACACGAACAACTCATTCACTAGAATATCATATCAGTGTGAAAGGTCCTACCATGGCGGAGTTACTGTTAACTGCTCTATGGACGTGAGTTGAATGTGTCAAATCAAGGGAAATCAAAATGAAACTTCTAGTCTACAATACTTTTGGTATTCTTACCTGTGTTCCTAGGTGGTAGTGGTCTTGTCTGTCTGCTTGAGTTGCCAATATCAGTTTGTAGGATTATAGATTGGTTGTCATTTTTGTTTTTATCTTTGCTTTTAAATGTTTCAGAGGTGTAACTTTTATTTTTATTCTGCAGAGAACTTGTCACTGCAATGACAACTTGTATGAGGAGCCTGTTTAAGTTCCTGGCTGCAAAAATATGGAAGAATGAAGACAAGAAGATTCCAAAATGGTCCAAATGTAAAGAATCCAGTTGCTTTTTAAGTAAACAAAAGAAGAGAGTCGTCACAACTGAGGGTGCTGGTTGCCAATGTGTGTAGCATAGTAACCTTGCTTGGCTTCTGCTACTAAAAAAGAACTGAAGGCAACACCATAGAGTGATTTCATCCTCAGCTACCTCCTTTTTATTCATTATCCTCAGTAGCTTGTGCCTTGTATAATCTCTCCTGTTGTAAAATTTACGCTTCATTAATGTCAGTCATAAGATGCCTTTTTTCATACAAATTGTGACGCAGCGTGGAAGCAATGAGAACCGGAGCTGGCTATGCAAGCATCGGGCGTTCGTTAGCACCTAGCGAAAAACACCGATTTCTCTAGGAGAGAGAAAAGGTGGCGAAAATAGGAAGAAGAGAATTTGAAGAAATTCTGAAAATCTGAAATATGAATTGATGATTAACTTTGGGAAAATAGCAGTATTTATAATACATTTGGGAATTGTAAAAGAACTAGGAAAGAACATGAGTCTTGATCTTGATCTTGATCCTCTTGGGCTGTCTTGATAAGGTCGAACCCTCTTGGAATTCTTGGGCTTGATCTTCCACCGTCCGATCTCCTTGGCTCTCCTTATGCATGAATCTGGGAGTCTTAGATTTCTTGATGCTTCTTGGAAGAGTCTTGATATTCTTGGATTCTTGATAAGTCTTGGAGTTTTGGAAGAGTCTTAATGGATCTTGAATTATCCTATTATCCTTTCTTGACTTATCTTGGACTCTTGACCTTATCCTAGGAGCTGCCGCCCCTAGGGGTCAGATGGGCCTTGGGATGGGCCTCCATCAAATTGCTTTCACCCTTGAACATCCTCAGTTCACATTACTCAGCCATGGCATCAGAACCACCATGGTAATCCAAGAAGATTATTGCTGAGGAACCAAACAGAATAAAGAAAAGCTCAAAGCATCAATTCCTGATAGATGCATACCAAATAGGACATGAACCAACAACAGAGGACGGCTTGGTCCAATTGGTTTTACCGAACGATACAATCCCAAGTCAAGCCAGCTCAATTGGTGTTACAGCTGATGTAGTTGAATAAGATTATGAGAGCAGTGATAGAGTGACATGGCCGTTTGCCCCTCTCCCCAGACAACCCTATAACCTAGGTGCAACCTGGCAAGGAGAAATCTTCAATCCTTTACAGTTTCCGCTGTCCAAGTTTCTTTTCATTTGCAATCATTCTCCATTATATCTCTTATCTCTATTCTCCCAATATTTTTTAGTCTGTTACATCAGACTTGGTATAAGCAGCCTCAACAACATTTCTGGAACGGGTAAATGATTGAAAGAACCTCTTTTATATGTGAACGGCTGTTGAGCTGTAATGTTTACGTGGTTTTCTATTTAAACGTAAATTTCAGGGTGCAGCGTGCATGAAAGAGAGGATTTAGGCCATCACCGCTGATCTGTTGTCAGCCTTCTATTTAATCCATTAATTTCGTCCATTAAATCCAGTAGTATTTCAAATCTTGCCATATGAAATCCTTATTCAATTGCTATTATTCAAATCTTTTTTTTAAACCCCAACTATACAATTCGAATTCCGGTCAGAGCAGAGAAGTACTTACCACTCAACCATATTACAAATTTACAATGATGTCTTGAGAACTAAAATAACATGGGTTTTATTTAACTTCTAAACTCCCTTTTAATTGAAATAAACAGTGCTATCATTGTTCAAACAGAAAACTAGAAAAAGAAAAATTGATCATTGAAATTAGCATATTTTTTAACATTAAAATAAGATTTGTATCATTGAAAATATTTATCAAAAAAAAAAAAGATTTATAATTTTATCTCATTGAAAAAGTACATATATACTATTTAATTCTTCCACCATTTTCCAGTGTTTTTCAAGTACATCCCAGTGGGACGCATATTTCTGCATCTGTAGGATTTTGAGTTTCCCTGGCATATTTCTGCATATCCCAACCATTTCACCATATCCAAGCATTATTTCCCAAGAATATTCCAATATGTATATTTTTGATAACCATTACAGGGGATTAAGGGGTGGGGACAGATCAACCTGCAATTATAAATACCGGTTTCATCCTGCACCTCCATCTTTGGAGGGACGCCAGCTGATTATCTCAGCTACCGTGTCATTTGCTAATTGCTTGATACTCTGATACTTTGAGGCTTTGAGCCTTGTGTCATCGGATAGGTCTCATAATATATGGTTGCCTCCACCAAAACTCAGTTGGTATTTGGTAACTCCACAAGGTTGTAGCATCTGGACCCACCATCTGACACGTCCTAGATAGATCAGTTGACCAATACGAGTTGCACAGAGCAATATAACCATCTTAGTTTACTATGTTTAATTAATTGGGTAGTAGAATAATGTTCCTCTTGAGTTTTACAAGGAAATTCTACATGTAATGTCCAGATTAAAGGTTAAACTCATCTATTTTTGCGACTAGTCAATGTCTTCTCGGGCCAATGAATGGTTGGTCTTGATTCTTCAAACAATAGCTGAGGAATGTTATAGGACCCCTAACATCAGTATGAGTTCTTTGTTCCAAGACGAAGATGCTGCTTGGCAGATCAGATGGTTAAAAAATCAAGCAAGCAAAGTAACAAACTTTAAGGGGATCTGCTCATGGACTGGTGGATCCAAACACTAGACAAAGTACAATTGAGGGAAAAGATAGGAGAAGGTACTTTTGAAGTGAATGGGACTCGGTTAGCATCCCCTAAAAATTTAAATGTTTATAAGCAAGAAAACAATGTCCAAAGTATTGATACAATGATACGTATCGTACTATACGCATCGATTTTCAGGGTCACTGATATGCCAAATACTGAGTTTCAGGTCCTCATAATGGGTTGAAAGATGAAAAACATGTTTATCTTAATATAATTATGGTTGAATCAGCAGAGCAGAGTGATGTGTTATTGGTAGTTGAACCAATTCCAAGTTCAATGAACAGCCTGCTTTTGCCGTTAACAAGGTAGTCCTAGTCCTTGGAACTTCTGTGATCAAGAAATTTAAATGAAAGAACAGAACTAAGTTAACAGGAAAACTAAACAGCGGGAAAATTCAAGTGGATAAAACAAATACAAGCAATTACCACTTTCCATGGTCGACGAATCATGTGATGTTCTGCTCTTTCCATAACTCAAAAATTGGATCAGTCATGATCAATTTTCATTTAGTTATTTAGGGCGGAAATGTAGCATGTAGTTCGAGGTTACAACAATATTTTCAGTCCTGTCAATAATTCTTCAACATTTTGCATAAATTATCCAGAAGCAATTCTAGTTTAGGCATGTTCTTCAGAGCTCAAAATGGAATCCCTTATTTTTTCATCTTATTTGAATAGCATCATTTCCCAGGATTTCCTTACGCTATTTTTGGTTTGACAGAAAATAAATGAGTTTTTTAAGAACTTCCTTAGAACTTACCCTCAACTTTCTGTTTCTCTTATTTTCTATCAAACAAAACACAGCTCTAAGGGTTGAGAAAATGAAAGAAAGATGAATTTGGGGCTGGGGCTGGGGGAGAGGAGACCGGGGGGGGGGCTCCTGTAACTCGTATGCAGAAAGAACATCTTGTGGAATCTTTTAATAACCATTCCAACTCCCACTTGAACAACCCAAAACAGAAATATATTAACTAAGGTTACAATTTGCTCAATACAATACTCATTACTGTTGATGGGAAAGATCAATCTGCCATAGGTTACCGTGATGACTATGGCAGAAAATTAATGGTCAAAAAAAAAAAAAAAGAAAACAGATGGAATACACAAAAAATAAATGAAAAAAAACAAAGAGGAACTTTTTCATATGTTACAAATGAGAAAACGAAACCCTGAAAAATGAATGACTAATTCTACAAACTCCATGCTAATGGAAGGACAAGGAAGAGAAATTGCTGTGAATTTTGGAGGGGAAAAGGAGAAGAAAAATGCTTCTGTCAACCAACTTCATACTATTCGGATTGCAGAAAAATGACAAGTATAGTTTAGAGAAAAAGGCCTCATAGTTTGTCAACTGTGAAAATGATTTTTTTCTTGGCTAATGGTAGAAGTCACAATTGAAGGGTTCACATTTCTCGCCAGGAAATGCAGAAAGAAGGGATGATTGGATATACTAGTAATAGAAGGTAGATAGGGGAGATTCAAAATTTCTTGTAAAGAAGATTCCCATCAAGATTGGCTAACATAGAGGACAGGGACCAAACCAGCCATTTTTCCATCCCTTCCAGGGCGTTTCTTCTTGACCTGAAATTTGAAAGGTCAATACATTAGAAGTACTAATTCCAATTCAGATAATATGAAAGCATGGTCTGTAACTCTATTAATATACTTACATAGAACCAGCCATCCACCTCATAATCAATTTCCAGTTCCTCTCCCGCTGTCAGGTTTAGCTGAAAAACAAATAACCCATAAGTCTTGTAATATTGAACTCTTAAAAGTAAACCACCTCCGTAAATATAAAACAAAGTATGTCTGAAGCATAGAACTTTATTACTTGAACATTTTACACAAGGCTCTTTATTGTTTAGAAGACAAAGACTATTTTCACAAAATGACAAACCACATTATAATACCTCATCATCACCACCAGCAGTGAAGTCATAGAGTGCTTTTCCAAACTGTCGATTTTCAGAACGACTTGGTTCATCATCTTGTGATTCCAAGCTTTGGGCACCATGCCCAGCTAATGGGTTCTCAAATGACTCATATCTCTGCATAACAGATGCTGAATATGATGGAGGATCTCTAACCTGAAGGGGACCAAATAATTAGAATTGCAGATTTCATTGTAGAAAGAAAGAACCGATTGGTAATAAAAGAACGCAGGCTCTAACCGGAGAACCTAGACCCTCAAACATTGATGCAGAAGAACCAACAGAAGGGTCACTAAATCTGCTTGCACCTGGTGCTGATGCCCTCTCCTGTCACAGACAACTAAGGGGTGTGAGTAATTTCTCTTTCAATAAAGTGCCAAGTCTATTATATCTTGTTACAGTGAAAGTGCAGCTTTGATTCTTGTAGGAAACTGTGGACCCCACATTAAGTGTATTCATGTGACACCCTGAGATGTACTTAGATTTAATTGATTAGGATCAGCTTTCCTAGTAGGATTAGTTTTATTCCATCTTATCTAAGATTAGTTTTATTTTAATCTTATCTTATATTGCCATGTAAGCATTAAAGTTCTTTTACAATTAGGAAACTATGTATATAAATTAAGGAGTGGAGCAGCTGTTTTAAGCACTTCAACCACTCTTCTTTCAAAGCTTCTCCCACGAGTTCTCCTTCTCTATCTCTCTTCTTCTCTTCTTCTCTTTTATTTTCTGTTCAAAATCTAACGAGTCTCTGTAGTCTTGTACATCTACTTGGTATCAGAGCCAAATTTAGGGCTTCTCATGTGAGTTTGATCCAGCCGACCACATGAGAACTGCCTAGGGCTGGAAGAATAGAGAAAGCTGCCTTCGGCTGATTCTTGGAGGTTATCTACAGCAGCAGTCCAAAGATTGGATCAGATCTTTGATAACCAGGAAGAATCAGAAGAAGAGAAGAAGATCAAGATCAGTTCTTGATCAAGACTAGAGGTGGCAATCAAAAATTCAGAAGAATTCTGGTTCAATATCGGTTTTTTCCTATTCAAGACTGAAGTTCGATCAAAGTTTCAGAAGAATTCTGGTTCAAGATCGGTTCGGTTTTTTCTAGTCAAGACTGAAGTTGATTATCAAGATCAGAGTTTCTCAGAATTTTCTGGTAAGTTTTCAAGCCTTTCTTGAAATCAGCAGCAAGGATCTCTTGATATAAGAGGTACGGTTAAGAAAAAAAACCTTCCTTTCTGCATTCCTTTTAGGGTTTAAGAGAAAACCCTCAAGTGTCAGGGCTGTTATTACTTCAAGGAGGTAATAAGATTTGTCTCCCTTGATTTTTCTTTGCTCTTTGGAAGATCCAGTAGAGTTTTTTTTTTTCAACAGGACTGATACAGTTCAGTCTCAATAGGCCGACTGTCACAAAAATTAGGGTTTCTGAATCAGAACCCTCCTGTTACCTACTACAGACCCAGTAGGCCGATTGGTACAGTAATTAGGAAGCATTCTAATGGAGTTTAAAAGCCAAGGGGAGGGTGTTTTTAGGGCTGGTTCAGGCAGCATGGCTGAAAACACATTCCAAATTACAACTGTAAAGTTTGATGGTTCAAACTACTTAGTGGGCCCAATTAACCATGATGGCCACTGGGGGAAGAGGAAAGCTGAACTTTTTGTTGGGAGATGTGAAGGAACCAACCAAGGAGGATTCCACTTATGCTAAGTGGATTCAGGAAAATTATTTGGTGATGACATAGCTGTGCAACTCTATGCAGCCACACATCAGCCGAAATTACTTATGGGCAAAAATAGCTAAAGAAATTTGGGATGTTGTGAAAGAAACCTACTCTCAGCCCCTTAATGTTGCTAGCGCTTATGAGCTGAAATGTGAGGTAAAAAATCTTAGACAAGGAGAGAAACAGATCTCTGTTTATTTCTCAACCCTAAAATCCCTGTGGCATGAGATTGACCACCTTGAGACAATTGAATGGGAGAGTCAGAAAGATGCACAGACTTATAGAAAGCAAATTGAAACTAACAGAGTATTTGAGTTCTTGGCTGGTCTAAATTCTGAATATGATATTGTAAGACAGCAGCTATTGACAAGAGAAAGTGTAACTCTATCTCAAGCCTATTCCCTAGTGCACAGTAAAGAGACTAGGAGAAAGGTTATGTTACAGTAGTAGCCTTTCAAATCTGCCCTGGCAGCAGTTAAACCCAAGCTAGGGGGAGATAAGGAAAGGGATATGAAGAAAGAGACTAAAAAGGATCTAGTTTGTAAACATTGTAAGAAACCTAAACACACCAAAGATACTTGTTGGAAGTTGCATCCACATCTAGTTCCAGCAAAACTCAGAAACAAAAAGGGTAATGCCAATATGGCTGTCAACATTGATAGTGCAGCCTCAACGACTTCAAGAGGTACCCCTCTAGATACCCTAGCTGCCGTCCGAGCTGCTCTGACACAATTAGAAAGTGAAGTCAATAACTCAGTATCATCTCCTCAGCCATCATCAGCTCCTTCAACCTCATCTTTTGCTCAATCAGGTAATCGGGCCTCAGCTTATCATGCTTCAGCTCTAGGTAATACAGAACATTCTTGGATAATAGATTCAGGAGCATCTGACCATATGACTGGCTTGCCATTACTTTTCTCTACCTATCATTTATCTTCTGGTAAAGACAAAGTGTCCATTGATGATGGATCCCTTGTTCCTATTTCTGGCAAAGGAGACATCAAGTTGTCTGATGCAATTTCACTATCCTCCGTCCTGCATGTTCCTAAGCTTAATACTAACTTGCTCTCAGTTAGCAGCATTACAAAAGGGCAGAATTGTTCAATAACCTTTTTTCCTGATTGATGTGTTTTTCAGGATGTGGAAACAAGGAAGGTGATTGGGACTAGCTGTGAGACAAATGGAATCTACCTACTTGGAGGAAGTGCTCATCAGGAAGATAGTGAAACTAAGAAATCCTTTGTTTCTCAGTCTATTGATCAGGTCATCTTTGGCATAATAGATTGGGCCATTCATCCTTTCAGGCTTTGAAAAGTTTGTTTCCCAGTATATTTGAATATGTCCAAATGACTAGTTTGAAATGTGAAAGTTGTGAGCTTGCAAAACATTGCAGGACTACCTATTCATTAAGTAATAACAGAAGCAATATTCATTTTGAAATTGTGCATACTGATGTTTGGGGACCCTATCATACCACTGCCATGGGGGTGGGGGGGTACAGATATTTCCTATTATTTGTTGATGATTACACTTGATTTTCTTGGGTTTACCTTATGCGTTCTCGAGATGAGGTAAACCCATTAGCCTAAAGGAAAAAATATTTTGGTTTAACCCAATTCGGGGTCAAAATTAAAATTTTTGATTCGATAATGCAAAAGAATATTTTGCAAACCCATTAGCCTCCTACATGCTTGATCATGGGATTATCCATCAAAGTACCTGCCCACATACACCACAGTAGAATGGGGTTGCTAAAAGAAAGAATAGGCACATATTAGAGGTAGCCAGAGGCATTATGTTTACCTCAAATGTGCCTATACGTTTCTAGGGGGATGCTGTTCTTACAGCTGTTTATCTCATTAATTGGATTCCCTCACGCGTTCTTGACATGAAAACTCCATTTACCCTTTTATACCCTGATAAAGAATTGTTTACCATTCCCCTCAAAACCTTTGGGTGCACTTGCTTCGTTCAAATCCTTGTCCCTCGTCATTCCAAATTTGATCCCAAGGCCTCCAAATGTATTTTCCTTGGTTATGTCCAAACTCGAAAGGGATATTGTTTTATGAACCGACTTCTAGAAAAAGATTTGTTTCGATGGATGTCACCTTCTTTGAGGATAAACCCTATTATCCAAGGGTTTCTCCTCAGGGGGAGAATAGTGAAGTCGGGAGTAGATCATTGGAAGTTCCTTTACCAAACCCATTAAGTGAAGAAGGATATAATGGGGAAGGATGTCAAAGGTGCAAGGATGTGAGAGTCTATCATAGACGATGGAGACAGGTTGATTTCAAACTTCAGCAGTGCAAGCCAGTCCCAGTCCCCTCTACAGATCCAGATCCAGGTACCACAGTAGCCCTAGTTCCTTCTGTAGATCCAGATCCAAGTACCACAAATACTACAGAGGAGAGACATCCAACCGTGGTGCCTTCACCTTCATTCAGGGACCTTGATCTCCCCATAGCAGTCCGTAAAGGCAAACACAGTTGCACCACAGTTCACTGCATTTCTCAATTCCTATCCTATGATCATTTGTCTCCCTCCTACAAGTCTTTTCTCGCATTCATTGCTGATATTCCCATTCCCAGAACAATACAAGAAGCATTGGAAGTACCAGAATGGAAAGATGCAATAAAAGTAGAAATGGATGCCCTCATCAAAAACAATACTTGGGAGATAGTTGATCATCCTAAAGGAAAGAAACCGGTTGGATGTAGATGGGTACTCATTGTGAAACATAATGTTGATGGTTCTGTTGAAAGGCATAAGGCCCGATTAGTTGCAAAAGGATTTACTCAGACATATGGTATTAACTACTTAGAAACTTTTGCACCCGTAGCAAAAATGACCACTAACAGAGTACTATTATCTCTTGCAGCTAGTTACTCTTGGCCATTGTATCAGATGGATTTTAAAACCGCCTTTCTCAATGGAGACTTGCAGGAAGAAGTTTACATGCAGTTGCCTCCAGGATTTTATGGTATGGAGATAGGAAAGGTTTGTCAGTTGAACAAAGCTCTATATGGACTAAAATAGTCTCCCAGAGCATGGTTTGACAGATTCAGACGATCCATTGATAGGTTCGGATATGTGCAGGCCCAGTCAGACCACACCTTATTTATTAAGAGAGTGGATTCGTCCGTAACCTTGCTTGCCGTGTATGTGGACGATATTGTAGTAACAAGGAGTGATACTAGTGAAATTGAGTCTCTTAAGCAACTCCATCAAGAGTTTGAGGTAAAAGATCTAGGGGAACTACGATACTTCTTGGGCATTGAGGTAGCTAGATCCAAGCATGGGATTTTTGTCTCTCAACGAAAGTATGTTCTTGATTTACTAGAAGAAACAAGAAAGTTGGGAGTTAAGCCTGCGGACACACCTATTGAACAGAACCACAGGATTAGTGCAGAGGGAGGAGAGCCTATTGAAGATAAAGCTATGTTCCAACATTTAGTTGGAAAGCTTCTCTATCTTTGCCTCACACGACCTGACATCAGTTATGCAATCAGTGTAGTTAGTCAATATATGCACTCTCCTAGAATTACTCATCTCCTTGCGATTGAAAGGATATTAGCATATTAGAAGAGGTCCCCAGGCAGAGGCATTTTCTTCAAGAAATTTGACTACATGAAAATAGAAGTCTATACAAATGCTGATTGGGCTGGGTGTGTTGATGACCGAAGATCTACCTTTGGATATTGTGCCTTTGTAGGAGGTAATCTGGTCTCCTGGAAGAGTAAGAAACAAAGTGTTTTTTCTCGTTCAAGTGCTGAAACTGAATATAGGTCCATGGCAAATGGTGTGGCTGAGATTCTATGGTTGAGATCATTAMTTGAGGAATTGGGTATTGTTTATGAGAAACCCCTAATGTTGTACTGTGATAATCATGCTGCCATCAATATAGCCCATAATCCAATACAGCACGATAGAACTAAGCATATTGAAGTGGATAGGCATTTTATCAGAGAAAGAATTACATCTCAAGAAGTATGCTTCCCTACATCGCCTCCGACATGTAGCTTGCAGACCTTCTCACCAAGGCTGTTTCAAGAAAGAAGTTAGAAGAAGATCTATGCAAGTTGGGAATGACAAATATCTACTACCCAACTTGAGGGGGAGTGTAGGAAACTGTGGACCCCACATTAAGTGTATTCATGTGACACCCTGAGATGTACTTAGATTTAATTGATTAGGATTAGCTTTCCTAGTAGGATTAGTTTTATTCTATCTTATCTAGGATTAGTTTTATTTTAATCTTATCTTATATTGCCATGTAAGCATTAAAGTTCTTTTACAATTAGGAAATTATGTATATAAATTAAGTAGTGGGGCGGATGTTTTAAGCACTTCAACCACTCTCTTCTTTCAAAGCTTCTCCCACAAGTTCTCCTTCTCTATCTCTCTTCTTCTCTTTTATTTTCTGTTCAAAATCTAAAGAGTCTTTGTAGTCTTGTACGACTACTATTCTAGACATCAATAATGGAAATTATGTAAAAGAATCAGGAAGCAGGATGATTTGAAACTAGTGTTCATTGAAATATGTAAGATACTATATTTATAATATTAAGGACTTCTATGACTGCTGAACGAACAATTTGGGGAGAGATGAATGAGTTTCCAAATTCCAAATTCCGATGTCAGTTTTGAACAACAAGTAATTCAAATTTAGTAATATGGAAGGATGCTTTCGAGTATAAAGGTTTCAAAATAGGCTATATGAATTTTGTGACCATCGGAATTGAAAATAGTAAAGGTTAATGGCAAAGAAATACCCCAAAATGACCAGCTCTATTATTTTTGTTTAGCTATGAAGATTGAAAAACTATATTGCACACTGCCTTAGAACTGGGTAATAAATGTGTACTTTTGGAGTGTTGTTTAATAATAAATACATATCACACCAGAGTGAACGAACTAAAAGTGAATGCATTTGAGAGAAGATTGGGGTAATCCTAATAAAGTTTAGGCAAAACCAACAAAAGCAATTTGGTAAGCTACAATGAAGACAAGACTAAGCAACTGAGGAGACTGGTTTGTTGCAAATTGAAGGTTTAAAAGGTGAAAGGGAAAGCAGACAAGAATAAAGTATTAGTATATTGTATTAATGACTAAACAAGGTCCTTTGTACAATGAGAAACTGTACATGACAGCCCACTAGGGACCCCCAAAAATATCCACCCTCAAAAAAGAAGAGGAAAGGGCTTCATTATGGACAGACAACCAGTTCTTTAAGAACCCTACGGCTGCATTTATCACCACTGATAAAAAATTCTGAACCCCGCTTCTGCTAAAAAATTCTGTAGTTTCTTCCCAGCCAGATGGTCCACATAATTGCAGCAGGGATATAGGACCAGAAAACCTTCCCTTTTCTAGACATACCCCGGACCTGCCAGCCTTTTAACAGGTCCTTCACCGACCCAGGGGCACACCAGTTCAAGTTTATAGAATCAAGAAAATAGTTCCATATTGAAACACTGAAGCTGCAGTACAGGAACAAGTGGCTCAATGTCTCCACCTCTTAGTTTCAGAAGACACAAAGCAGGTCAGGGACATTAAAACCCTTCTTCACTAGCATGGCCTTCGTCAAGCATTTGTCCAACACAGCCACCCAAAAGGAAGAATTTTACTTTAGAGGGTGCTGCTATTCTCCATATGGATTTTGCTAGGGAAAGTATCTCTTGCCTCTCCTACAAGACCTGAATAGAAGGACTTGACAGAGAACTCTGCAGAGCTTGTCCATTTCTAGCATCTTGTATCTTGGACTTGCAAGTTCATCTGCTGACTTTGAAGGACTTCAAGAAGATGGGCCACCAAATCCAGCTCCCAATTGTTGAAGCCAAGGTTCAAAATTTCACAATGTATCAGCCAATACGAACCCGATACAAGCTGATACTCTAGTGTTACAAATTAATTACTTTAGTTAATTACTCTCCCTCTCATTAATTACTTTAATTACTCCTCTCATTAATCTTTCTTTTATTGCTAATCCTTCTAATTAATTTCTCTTCCACTCTCTTATCAATTACTTTAATTATTCCCTCTCTCATTAATGTTTCTTTTATTGCTAATCCTTCTCATAATTACTTTCTCTCTCTCTCTCTAATCCTT
The DNA here is from genome assembly GCF_000365185.1 of Nelumbo nucifera. Next base: position 31,402 of record NW_010729292.1, on the reverse strand, counting down.
AAGGCAAGTTTGAATTTGAATTTCAAATTTGGCATGCCATTCTAACGTCTATCCTAAAGCACATAATTTTGGGTGAAAAACTAAAGTAGGCTATAAGAAGGTTTAAAGCTTGGTCACTAGTTTGTAATGAACATGAGTCCACCACTACGCCCAAATCTATTTTGTTGTTCAAATTTTATGCATTTTGATCCTTAAATAAACATTTTTTCTTTTTAGTGGATGCTTGTTGGGGTGATTACGGGTCGGGTCAGGCCTAAGTCTTTATACATAAAATATGCCATATATAATATTTTATATAAATGGCATAACATAAATATATATATATTATAAGTTTCATATTATAATACTTATATATAAAATACAAATATTTAAATATATGGGTTGAACCAACCCTGAATACAAAACCTAGGTTCAAGTTGGGTCAGACCCCTAGATGTTTGTTAATAAATGCTAAAATTGATTATTGAAATTTATATATTAACAAATATTAAGACATTATTTTGATTTTCTGAAAATCAAGGTAAGGTATATATGTACACATTTTAGTTTTTCCGTCATTTTTCAACAGTTACCGATTATGTCTTGATCTCTCACACTTCATGTAAACCGTTAAAGTAAGGTTTTTAAGTCTGAATAACTTATTTATGGTCATATATATCGGAGCTGTATAGGTGGGTTGTGCCATCTGTGGGCCGGCACTTACATCTAACGTTTGGACTTCTAAATATAATATAAGTTATATTTGTGCTACCAGACATTTTATTTCTGAACATTGGCTTTTACAAAAAAGAATTGTAAGTTTAACTAGACTTGAATGGCCATATACTGGCCTAGCAGTTATTGCAAGTATTTTAAATACTTTACATATTTATGGAATTGAAAATAAAGTTTTTTTATTAGTTTTGATAATGTTGGTAATAATGATTCAAAAATAAATATTTTAAAATCTCAATTAAAACCATGTTTAAATAGTAAGTTATTTCATATTAGATGTGCATGTTGCATCTTAAATTTGTGATCAAGATACTTTGAATATTATTTCTCATCATATTTCTAAAATTAGAAATTGTGTTATATATATTAGAAGTTTTGGATTAAGAAATATGGTTTAACTGTAAAAAATTTGTATTAGATGTTCAACATAGGTGGAATTCGACCTATTCTATGTTAGAATTACTTGAATCTTATTGTGAAAATATGAGAACTGGAATTGGAAATAAAAAAGGAAATTAATAATCTATTATTTGAAATGTACAATTTATAAGAATCTCAATTATTAGGGCATCGGAGAACTTATACAGGTACAACAACTTCCACATCTGAAACATCTAGTTCGAGTAGGGGAAGAGAAAAAATAAAAAAAGACAGAAATCTGCTACCACTTCATCATCAAATTCATTTATTGAACTTATTATTTTTTACAAGCTAAGTTTTTCTAATTTAATTGATTCCCTCAACTAGGAATTAAATAATTTTGATATTTTAGCCTAGTGGAGTGACATGGAAAAAATTATTCAATTCTTGCCACCATGGCACGTGATCTACTAACCCCTCAAGTGTCTATAGTTCCATCGGATTCTTGTTTTAGTGAAAGTACTAGGGTGCTAGACAACAAGAGAAGCTGCATGAAAGATGAAAGCCTAGAGATGTACATATGTTTGAAATATTTGCTAGATGTTGAGGATAGACTACAAGATAAAGGAGGGCATGACACTTCACCTGATGTTTCACCAGAAGCAGATGATGTAGATCAAGGTCAAGGAACTTGAAGAAAATAATGAAGTCAATATGTTTTTGTATACTCAATAATTGTATAACATTATTAAAATTATTGCAAATTTTGTTTTTCAATTTTATTTAAATTCTTTGTTACTTTTTCAATACCATTGTAAGTTTTTATTTTTAATTTGATTATATTGTTTTTATATTTTATTCCAATTCCAAAATTCCATTGTATTGTTTAATTTGTTTTTTACTTTGTATTCATTAAATTCAAATGAAATAAAATTTCTAATATTTTCTTTTCAACTTGTTGTCTCTTTTGTATTTTGTTAAAGTATTTTTTGTTAAATTTTTATTTTTCCCAAAGTTTGTGTCACGTTTAGACTTAGCAAAAAAAGAAAAAAAACAAAAATGTAAAAAAAAAAAAAAACTGGCCCAACTCGGCCTGGGCCTAGCCTGTAACACAACCCAGCCTTGGTCCACAACATGGCTCTGCCCGACCCAGGCCCACCTAGGCTCGTGCCATGGGCTATGTCGGGCCTGACCTTTTAGTGGTTCCAAGTTAGGTAGGCATAGACCACCTAGGCCCGCGAGCTAGCCCACAAAGTCATTGTGTCGACTCGACCTAACCCACCTTATACCTTGTGCTTATTGTTTTTAATATATTTTTTAGTATTTATTTGAGTATCATAGCATATCCATGTGTATCTTGGTTTTTGTTTGTATCTATGTGTGTCTCGATACATCTCTTAAAATTGCCTTTCCGATACACTTTGCGTTTCTGATACTTTGAACCTAGGTTGAAGCCTCTCCTAAAGGATGGTGTCCATGTAATCACATTATTTTCCACCACAAAAGAGTCTTCTACTACGGCTGACCTGTCTACAGCCATTGTAAGTAGAGCCAGGAAAACATCTTTTAGAGCACTATCCCCACACCAAGGGTCCATGCAAAAGTACAACGTCCTTCCATCCCCCGCTTTGGGTTTTAAGCCTTTAGAAAGCTTATCAAAAGCTTTACAAATGCCTTTTCACACTGCACACGTATATGTTTATTGTGGACAAAAGCTCCTTGGTAGACGGAGATGAGAGAGTCCATCACTCCCAGTACTCCAACGCTGCTGAATTATGAAATTCTTCCAGGACTTGAGCAAGTTTGATTTGATTAAACCCCAAAGTTTCTTATAGAATAATATTGTGAAGCCATCTAGACCAGGTGCCTTCTCCCCTTCCATTTTATCAATAGCCTTCTTGACCTCCTGCTTTGAAAATGGCTTTTCTATATCAGTAGTCACCTGTTGTTCTGTTAGCAATAGCACTGCGAAGTTGATACCATCTAACTTAGGTCTGAAATGACAAGGATCCTTATACAATTGCCTGTAGTAGCTCACAATAGCTCACTCAATCTCTCTCATCTTCTACCAGCCTCCCATCAACCTGCAGCTTCTTAATTGAGTTAACCCTTCTTCTGGCATTCGCTATTTTATGAAAGAAAGCAGTTATCATCCCGAAGTTTTAACCAAGTGCCTCTTGACTTTTGCCGCCACCTCACCTCTTCTTGGAACACTAGTGAGTCATACTCTTTCTTTTCCATCACCCTCTTCCTTCTAAGATCATCCTCCAGGTATTCACCTTCCTTCTTTGAGTCCAGGTCTGTAATAATTTTCAAAAATTCCTCCTTCCTCTTATTGTCTGTTGAGGAAGAGATAACCTTAAATATGGTGGAATGGGAAAGGGATTTATGCACCCAAACCCAATTGGGAAAAAACTTTATTGATTGATAAATAAAAGATGGCTGCATACTCTGTAAAAGCCTTGTTCCATGTGCCACTATTTATAAATTAAATAAATAATACCATGTAAATTGTGTTGAAACAATAAAGATCTTCAGCAATTTCATAGTCCAAAAACCAGAATATGTGAAAAATACAGATATTTTTGAATATAGATATAGAAACATTGGTGCAAAATGATGATCATGAAGAGGAGGTATTCAGATATATGTATGGTGTTTGTGGTTTAATACCGATGTTTTTGAAGATCCATAGCCCGATGGCCGTGAACTGAACAAGGATGGGTAGCTCATACCACCAAAATGGGATGATATGGAAGTCTCAACAGATCCTGTTGACTCAGGAGAAGATGTCCCAGATGACCTTGCATCATCTTCCTGTAAAATTAAATGTTGGTTATTTTCCTGAGCTACCTTCCAGAGATACTGTTCAGCATTCTGTGTTCCTGCTGTCTTCCTCTCCTAATCAAGAGAGGTTGGGCAATGTCCATACCTCTGGTTCTGAAGCTTCTAGAAGTGTCTTTGCCCACATATCGTCATAACCAACAGAAGGTCTATATGTAATGTTCTCCTCTTCAACATCTGGAGCATCCGTTCCCGCACCAGCAAGAAACTCATTAACCTGACAACAAGTGGAGCCGGACTGATGATTAGTCTCTAAGGTTGTGTTTGGTTTGAAAGAAAAAGTAGGAAAAGGAAAGGAAAGGTAGGAAAACCCATACAGGGTTTGTAAAGGTTTCCCTACCTTTCCCTTCCTTTCCCCACTTTTTCCTTTAAACCAAGCATAGCCTAAAGGAAATATGAGGAAAACAATGCCAGGGGAATATGTGTCATTCCTTATCCAACATAAAGTAGATGTCAAATATCAAATAGAATAATTCATAACAATAGAATCAGAACTAGCAACACGAATATTTTTATCTTTCCTTGAGGTGAAAGATAGGAACCCATCCTCCAAACTATGATACATGGGAAGCACATTAGGAGGGATGATCAGTTGGAAACAATATTAGGTGGGCTACACCCACAAGATTTACTATAGGTGGAAGTAGATAAATTTTGGTACCCAACAATTTTAAAACAGCCAATAAAATAGTAATGCATTTTTTATTAAGACAGATGGTTGGAATCTTGAAGCTGTTAAGTGGCAGATCCAGCAGGACAAAATACATGCTATGTACATTACGGTTAGGAGAATTTTAGAGACCTTCTCCCTCAGACAAGTGGCACCTTATTTTCTCAAGAAAGAGCATCTCAAAAGTGGTTATTCCTTCCTCAGCCATTTGTCTACCCACTCAAATGGTACTTACCTCCACTAAAAAGAAAAAAACAAAAACAAAAACTCATTTCAAGTGATGTAGGACCCATAAAGTGGGGATATTATTTAGAATAAAACTTGATTTAATCTCTAAAATTAAAATAACAAATCTATACATAAAAAATCAAATAAAATAATAACCTAAATTTACAACATAGAAAAAGGGTGCTAAACAAAATTTATTAGAATACATAAGTAAAAAAGAAAAGAAAATATTGGCCCTGTGCTTAGTATGGAGGGTTATTCTCTAGTATAATATTAAACTAAATACACTCACAAACACATACACACAAAAAGAACCAAGATTATATACCATACAAGTCAAATTTCTCACCCTATTCATTGCTGTTGCATTATTGCTCCACAAGCTATCATCACCTAGATTTGCAGCCCATGCATTTACAAGGTCATCATCAAGTGTATCAGGCTCAGCAGGTGTTCTCTTAGATTCATAAACAAGGTCAGAAATCCCTGTAGCAACAGCTGGATCATTCAAACCGGTTGATGCACTTATATTGTGTCGGGTACGATAGATGTCTATAAGTTTTGCACTGTTATAAGAATTCAGAAAATAACATACTGGGGTCAGAAACAGGGATGAGTGGAAAAATAAATAACAGTGAAGAAATCATCACAGCACAAAAGAAACTCTTTGATGAAAAAGCAGTAATAAAAAACTCGAAAACAATTTAAATTTAGAAAATAAGCAAAATTTTGAAGAGATATGTAACAGTGACAACTGTTGAAGCACATTGCCTTATTTTTAATACTTTACCTTCCTCTAAAATAAACGTGTTTCACTAAGAAGTTTACTGAGGGGCAGTGTGGTCTTCTTTATTTTAAGTTTGTCGTCCTATATTCCTATTTAAGAAGTGATTAGCATCAAAGGAGTTCAACTTCGACTTGATTCTCTTGCACTATCTTTGTTTCCTCACTTTTATTCTCTTGTGGTCTCTCTTTCTTCCTTTATTATTTCTGGCTTACAGGTTAGAATTAGATCATTAAAGTACATGGTATCACAGCATCAGATTTAATTGACCTGCTTTCTTCCACCTCTTCACTCACTTCAGTCAAGATCCAAGCAAATTGGACTGCATAGGGGTCAATACAAATCAGATCTACTGCTTATTGAACCATAGGGTTCCTTAATTTTTCTCCTTTTTCTGTGATTGTGGTGTAATGTGCTCATGGAGTTTCCCTCTAGTTGAAAGTGTCGTTGATGTCTGAAAACCTATTTGTGAAGCAGTTTCATGATAGAATCTACATCCTCTGAAAACCTATTTGCAACTGTCCAGCAACCATATCAAAGGAAACCTATAGGTAAACTTTTACTAATAAATAAATATAGGTAAATTTTCCCATCAGATTTAATTGACCTGCTTTCTTCCACCTCTTCACTCACTTCAGTTAAGATCCAAGCAAATTGGAATGTATAGGTGTCGATATAAATCAGACCTTCTGCTTATTGAACCCTAGGGTTCCTTAATTTTTCTCCTTTTTTCTGTGATTGTGGTGTTATGTGCTCATGGAGTGGCCCTCTAGTTGAAAGTGTTGTTGATGTCTGAAAACCTATTTGTGAAGCAGTTTCATGATAAAATCTACAACCTCTGAAAACCTATCTGTGACTGTCCAGCAACCATATCAAAGGAAACCTATAGGTAAAATTTTACTAATAAAAAAATATAGGTAAATTTTCTCATGCATAAATTTGCCTATAGAGGTGAACATTGCCATCCATAAATTTTCAAGATAGAACCCTTCCTATAGGTAAAACTTTCCTACACAGATTTTCCAATAGGTGAAAAGGCCCCCATGATGCTTTCATCTGTTTTTTCTTTCCTGTTCAAATGACTTTTATCAAATTGAATGGAGGTGACTATCCTTAATGGGTTAAATTGTTTGAAGATTTATTGATGGTGAAATGAAAATCCAAGTAACTAACTGTAAATAAACCTAATCTAAAACATCTACCTATTCAGAGTGAATACAAGATGTATGATTCAGAACATAGTTGTGGAATAGTATGGAACAAAAGATAGTAGTTCGATCTTCCGTGATACTGGTTGTGGGGTTGTTCAAGAGTCAAACTCAGCAAGATGAGAAAACAGACTCCTGGACTTATCCATGGAAAAGTCTACAAAATTAAAATAATTCATGTTTTTTGCACATATCACATGTGAGCTTACATAGCACAAAACCTTTCTAACAATAGTTGGACATACCAGTGACTCTACCTATGAGTTCATATTGTGATGACAAGTTGCTATTCACATTTTATCTAACCAGTGTTTCATGAAAGGACCAAGCACATTGAAGTTGACTATCATTTTATTCCCAAGAAGATGCTTGGAAAAGATATTTTTACTTTGTATGTCAAATCTGAGAATAAATTAGCTGATTTAGTTACAAAAACCTTGAATTGTCCTTAATTGGCTTTATTTGTTGCAAGATGTGATTATATGAAATATGCTCATCAGCTTGAGGGAGAGTGTTGAAATACATAGTCTAATTGTTACGAGGGTGGTTTTGTCTTCTACTAGAAAGGGAGTGTGGTCTTTTCCCTTCAGTTTAAATGCATGGTCCCTGACCCTATTCTTAAAAAGTAACTAATATATAAGAATTAAGAAGTTGGAAGTCAAGTGGGAGTGTAAACTTTCTCCCCCCAATCTTCCTTTCTCTCCTGTTCTATTTTTTCTTCTTTGTTATTTTTGGTTTACAGGGTTAAATCATTAGAAGTACAATAAGAAAACAGATGCCTAACCAATAGTACAGCAGAATTGTTCTATTGCCTATTTAAAGGTAATATCTACTTAAGAAGGTCAATAAAGTAGTGCAATAGGTGCCGGTGCTATTGGAAATGCAAGGACATGATGCGCTTCAAAGATCAAAAGCACCTTATTGGCCCCAGAGGTAAGTATTTTGCTCTCGGAACATAACAAAACAATGAAACTTGATCAAGTAGCTTCTCATGAGTCTCATATAATTTCTTAAGTTCCTCATCTGTCCATTCCTTCTTTGCATTGTCATGATTTCTTATTTCTCTGAATATCAACATATAAAAACATGTCAGAGCCAAACCAAAATGAATCCACATTCCAACAAAGCATTTGTTAGGTTGAAATCATCAAAACTAAAATAAATGCTGAGATAAAAATAAGTTGTACATCTCAGCTCTTACTTGATCAGGTCATCTTGTGCTTTGTACATTTCATCAAGAACCTTCAACATAGGACTTATCAGGGAACCGAGACCAGTTCCGCTGGCCCCTTGATCTTCTCCATTACTAAGATGCATATCTGAGAATTGAGATTGCACTCCACCTAATGATAGAGCATGTAAGAATTCATAAATCTGTAGCCTAAAAGGCTCGCCAGACCTGATTGCCATTGTAGTTAGAGCTTGAGCAGCAATGATGCGAACCTGGAGAAGCCAGCCATAGAATGGAAGAAACAGTAACATTGTTGCATAGCAACTTCCAATCCAATAAGACAATAAATAATTGATGAACTTTAAAAGATAATAACAATGACAAAGTTGGTGATGGTGGTGGTGGTGGTAAGACTTTAATCAGTAGTGAATTCAGGAATTATATTAGTACATGTTATACTACAGAGACAAATGATATATATAAAGCCTTGGGCTATCTTTTCAATCGGTAAAGCTCTTGTGTTGGAGTGGGTGTGTGTGCCCTTAAAGAGAGGAATTTGGGGATTGTTTGCATGCATGGGTTGTATGTTAAATAGAAGACACCTTCATTTCAATTTTTCTTCTCAAAGGAATGGTGGAAAGAATGATTAAGAAATTAGAGAGATTTTTTTGTCTTATTTCTTTTGTCAAAGAGATGCAAAATAAATTAGACAAGTTCATAGGATAATTATGTGCATATAACATTCACACTTTCATTAAAGAGCATATGGATGGAAAAATATACCTCCCAGCTCCCACTGAAAGCACACCTCTGGAGCCGAGTTAATGCCCCTGCTAAGGTAGGATTCCGAGAACTGGCAGCAGCCACCATTTTGTCTGCATCTAGCATCATTAATGCAGTACCAGGAGGAGTAGCAGATTCCCAAGCATATTCAGATGCAGCATAATTAGCATTTTCTCCAAGGAACCATACCTGAAAATGTAATCAATCAGTGATAAAGATTGATTAGCTTCTTCGATAACAAAAATGTATGTTGTCTTCATATCTCCAAGGAACCATATAAAATGCCAGTGACTCTTCTTTTTTTTATTAATGATTAGGCAATTTTATTAAAGAGAAAAAAGGGGGAAGTACAATCAGCCGTGGAGGAGAAATGTGATACTACCTCCCCAGAGATTCTATTAATTAAATAACAAATAAAAATATCATACTTACAGCTGCTTGCACTAATCTCTGTAACGCCAGAGCCGATTTCGGATCAGATGCAGATACCATATCTATGGAAGTAAGTCCTGACATTGACCCAGGCTGTGGTGGTGGTAGATCAAGAACTATTGTCACTGCTTCTAAAGCTGTGTGTTTTCCACCTGGTCCAGCTCCAACAAGGCATGTCTAGAAAAGGAATATAGATGAGATTTACAAAAAAACAAAACGCAATACATTCTACACCATCATTAACAGGTCAAATATGTTGCACCATGATCAAAAGGAAATGCAGGTCTTAACATCGCTTCCTTGCATTCTGATAATGATATTAGTATATGGATCACTTGGGTTATCTCTTGTACAGAATCTCATTATACAGGGGTGATTTTTATATCTTGTTTGGATTTTAATGAAATACTTTACCTTACAGTTTCAAAAATAAATAGACAAATAAAATAGATAATGATATCAGTATATGGTACTTCCCAAGTTATCTTCCAAATAAATAACAACAAATTTGAAGCAAAATAAAGTTTTCATAAGGATATGAGACACCTTAAAGGTTAAACAAAATTGAATCATCATGCAAAAGACATTTAGGAGACTGACTTGCCTAGACAGGACTCCAACAAAATGTTCCAGACTCTAGGCCTAGTAAAACTACAAACCTGGCAAAGCCAATATCAGACCCAAGTGGCATCACTGAATCATGTGAAAACACTTCACACCTTGCCTTAAAATTCATCCCCCAAGCTAATCTGACTTTTAGCTGTCTGTTGTTAATTCAAAATATTAAATAGTTAATCATTCCACTTCCTGTGTTCGTGGTCAGCAAACTTAATGCTCACAAAGCTAATATGAAGATCTTAGATTCACAAGGAACAACTTACTTTATAGTAACTAGTTCATTTTACATGCAATTCCAGATTCCAACATCTTAATTGTTGAGAACAAAGTTTAAAGTTTGGCTATTCCATTTTTTTATGATATTGAAATTTTAATCAGATTTATATTTTAAGACCTAATTGCACTAGTCATGAAAGAATTGCATTTGGTAAACATATTCAGGACATCTCAATGGTGTATGTTGTTGGCTAAAAGCATAGCATTTGGTGATGAAACTAGAGGGGGATGGAATGCAAAACCAAATCTGTGGACTGATGTTCTAGGAACAAGGGGTTTTAATAAGTAGGAATAAAACAAAATAAATACATCGTAAATTTAATCATAATAGGAACAGGAATCAGGGTACAATCAGTGTTCTAAAAGTGCAAAACGCAGGGGCTTTATACCACCCAAGTTAAAACAGAATAATACATAAAAAAATGTATAACTTGGATTTTAAAAGAAATTAAATGTTTTAACAAGACTATTGACTCGAATTAAGAAACATAAACATAACATATTCAAAGTGAAATTGTAGCAGTCAAAGCAAACATGTGGATTTACCAAAGTGCTTCAAGCATTCAACAATTCAAGCATGTGAAACTTCCAATATTTATATCCTTGTTGCGTTACTTCAAGTAGCTAATGTGATGTTAAACATATTCAATTCCTAATCCTAGGAAATTGGCCCTCCGCCTCCGTAAAGGTCCTTGGGAAAAGCCTAAACAAGTCCGTGTTGGGGTATGGGGTAGCTCCCAAAACTGAAACTTTGGTCCATACATATAATTTAACATATATATAAAAGACTGTTTTTGTGATTTCTGTTGCAGTTCATTCTATTTTAGGATTAGGACTCAGATATTAGTTGTATTGTTGTTGCTTCCTTAATGGAAATTTTTATGTCTGAGACCTTATTTGCAAGAACCAAGGCTTTAGGTGTGCAATAGACCTTTATTATCATACAAACAGCAATAAAAGGTAATTTAAAAAGGTGTGCACTTGAGTTGAGGCACCTAAGCTGAGGCACAAGGCACACCAAGCACGTGCCTTTTGAAAGGGGCACTGCTTGGGTTCAGGTGAAGCACATGCGTCATAAACTCATAATACACCTCGTTTAATTGCCTAGACACACCTTTTAAAACACTGGGTACAATTAGGATGAGAGACCAAGAGAACCCCCAATGTGACCTCTTTTCTTTTGTCTTCGTTCAATAATTCTAGATCCCTATTTGGACATTGACAGGGCTTTGAAGATAGCCAAGGAATATTGGGGTCAAGTAGCTTCATCATCACTGACACTGCTCCGTTCTGAAGCTGGTGCAGATTTTAATTCTCAGTGGACTCCTCCCCCTTTTGGATAGTCAAAGATCAATGTAGATGGAGCATTTGTAGGTAGATCTGCTCTGTCTGCAACCTGTGCTGTTGTTAGGGAAAGTTTGGTTTTTGTTAGCTGTTAATTCAGTAGCTTCTAAGGCAGATTCTTCTGTTTCTGTTGAAGCTTTAGCAGTGCTAAATGGTGATACACACACACACACACACACACACACACAAACATCAAATGAAATACTCAATGCACGACATTATCTGAGATATGAAAAATGTAAACCTACTTTCCACAGCAGTTGCAAAACATCAGCATCAATCTTTCCTGGAACTTTTGTAGCAAAAATTCTTGCAATTTCAAGAAGAGTAACAGCCATATCTGGAGTAGCCTGACAAAGAAAAAACAGAAACAAACATAAGAAAGAAAGAATGAACAAGTACAAAAGGAACCACAAGAAAGGACTATAGTAGATATATATAGAAGACTGAAATCTATAATAAGTTGACCTTTCTTGTATGAACTATTTTTGCTGCATCTAGGAAATAAGAAATCAGCAACAAAGGCCAGAAAAATTCCCATGGACTCAAAATAAGGTACCTATAATAGTGTAACAAACTCTTAGCTAGAGGTGCTCATTTAAGCCCGGCCACTGGCCCGGGCCTTCAAGCCTGACCCACATATTTAAATCATCACCATCATCATCCATGCATTATCCCAACTATATGGGGTTGGCTACATGAATCCTGTTTCGCTAGTCCGTTCTATTTAAACAAATATCCACTGTTAAAGTATTAGTGCTTAAATCATTTCTTACTACTACTACTCATGTCCTTTTTGGTCTACCACAAGCTCTTCTAGCCCCTTCAATGTGTGACAAATAACTCTCTCATTTTATAACCTATTGGAGCTACTCCTAGGTTCCTATGGATAACTTCATTCATAATCCTATCCTTCCTAGTTTTTCCACTCATTCATCTTAGCATTTGCATTTCTGCCACATTCATGTTTTGGACATGTTTCTTGAACACCCAACACTCTGCTCCATACAACACACCTGGCCTTACAACCGTTTTAAGGAAATTTCCTTTTAATCTAAGTGGTATTCACCTATCACATATAAGTCCAGATGCACCCCTCTATTTTGCCCATCCTGCTCTAATTCTTTAAGGTGGGAGATGAAACCCCAAGTAGAAAGTTTCTTGATGCAAATCAAATCATGGACAGGAAGAGTGGATCATTCAATGCCCCAAGATCAACCTATACTCCAGAAAAGGAGTATAGATGCCTTGAAAATGCCTAATTCATCAAAAAATAAATAAATTTATCGCCTAGGCGCCCGACTAGGCACCCCAGTGTCGCCTAGAATCGCCTAAACGCCTTGAAAACTATGCTTACACCTTACAACAAAGCCAAAAAAACTAACCAATGCATAATTAAAACCTACCTCCTCTCCCCCTACCAACTACCTAATAACATCACAAGACTACACCAACCCAAAAACCTAGCACAATATAGCTAGCAAAATCCAAACCAATACTACTTCAACCTGCCTACCAACCCAATCAAAAAATCCCAACCTCTTTCCTTTTCCACCTCCTTATGATATCTCTCGCCTACCTAGTTAATGCCTAAAGGAGGGATACTCACCAATGTAGTTTAAGGCTTTTCATTCTCTCCTCTTCTAATCCCACTACCATTAATACTTCTCTAGCATGTTCCTTACTTCCTAAGAAAAACAATCCTAACTTATTTTCAACTCCAATTTCTTTATCAACTACTCTCTTCAGATCAACCTTCTTGTCTACCTTAAACATAAGATTAATAGATGCACGATCACCTCCAGAGTCATTCCGCCACTAACTCCAACACCTTATTATCCACGTCTTCTATGGAAAATCTAACCAACACTAAAGTCAATAGCATGATAGGATCTATATTTCAACTTGCAAGAAACATTGTCTAATGATGAATCCTGAGAAATCACCTCCAAATCTTCTGTGAAAACAGATCAAGTATGCATGACCTATCACATTCTCAGAAAAGGATATGCAAAAAGTTAAATTCCCACAGAACAGACAAGGCTTCAAAACATTACCAATTAAAGAACAGGTTCTGAAGATGATTGGCCAACTAGTGGCCCCACAGCCCATCACATTCTCAGAAAAGGATTTGCCAAAAATTACATTCCCACAGAACAGACAAGGATTCTAAACATTACTAATTACAGAACAGGGTTCCAAATTTATCATGTCCTCATCGATAATGGGTCAGGTTGAATTTGTGCCCATTGAGCAAACCAATATGTTGTCCAGATTAGATCCAGTGATTCACACCATCTGTAGTAGGGATGAGAGCGTATGATGACTTGTCAAGACTCAAAATAGTGCACTACCATACTGATTACTACCCAATAATATACTTCTAAAAGCCAATGTTTTAAAACACAGAGACATAACACAAGGTGTTCCACTACCTAGAGGTGTGAGGCGTACTTCAGAACGTAATAGGTGTAAGCCTCCTTAAGAGGAGGGGGATGAGGAGGAAGGAGAAGGAAGGGAAGAAAGAAGAAGAGGAAAGAGGATCTCAATTTTTTCTTTATTTTTATTAAAAATCTTTTATATTAAAAAGAACGAAGATGCAAAGCACTAGTTGAAAGGGGGGTTGTGGGGTCTGGGGGAGAAGCCCCCTAGCCAAAGGGGTCCGGTGGCAGAGCCCTCAGCCCACTTTCTTTCCCCTTATCTATTCTTCCCTTCCCTTCGCTTTCCTTTTCTTTTTATTTTCTTCTCTTTCTTTCTTTTTCTTTCCCTTCCCTTTCTTTTCCTTTCCTTTCCTTTTTTTTTCCCTTTTTCTTTCTTTTTTTTTTTTTTCTGTCTTTTTATATGAGGTGTGCATGAGGCATACGCCTCATGAAAACAGCATATGAGGTGTACGCCTCTTGCACCTAAGGCATATGCCTTAGAGGTGTCAACACCTCTGGCCTATGCCTCAGGGCATTTTGGGGACACCTCACCTAGAAGCACGCCTCCAAGTGTACGCCTCCCACGCCTTTTAAAACATTGCTAAAACCAAAGCTATCCCCATCACATAGTTTTCAAGGCCCCAAGGCGAGGCTAGGCAACAGGGGGGCGCCTTGTTGCCTAGGCGATGGATTTTTTTAAGTGAAAAATACATATCCTAGGTAGTTCCCTAGGATCCATAGCCATCTTTCCTTAATAACTATTCATAATTTTCATAAGAAAATTATAAACTTCATGTTTATGTCTAGAAAATAGATGGGTTGGGTGTGGATTGACTATCGAGCCACTAAAAATGCTAATTAATGGGTCACAACCCACCCTGACCCTCACCCACCCATTTTGATTTTTTCCAAAAAAATATGATAAAAATAAAAAATATATATTTCAGCTAAAAATCAGAAATTACAAAAAAAATAAATAAATGATAAAAATTCAGAAAAATATATATTTTAGCGAAAAAGTAAAAAATAGAAATTTAAAAAAAGGCAAAAAATGAGAAATAGCAAAAAATACATAAAATGATAAAATTGTCAAAAATTATGTTTCTCAACTAAAGAAAGGCAAAATATTCAGAAAATTTCCACATATTGCAATCAATGGAGATTGCAGCAAATTTCCACACATATTGCAAAAATATCTCTGGTTGCATCCTAACAAAAAGGGAGAGCGGAGACGCTGTCACGAGGAATGCCCATGGCCCCAATCCCTACACGACATCTCTCTGTTGTCTCTTGCATAGACTCCCTCTTCTTTTCCTCTAACATTCCCTTTGATTTTGTAGCTGTAGGTTCCATCTTCGTCTCTGCCAATTGAGCTCTGATATCTACAGGGCTTAAAACACGTAAAACTCCTCAAAAAATGAGGTGTAGCTATAGGATCTCTCTCCCTCTGATTCTAGCTACTTCCGCGTGAGACATTGAAGATGCAGAGACACCAATCGATGAGATCAAGAGGAAGATAAGCACAACTTCATTCAGGCTTTATTTCCATTTCTTTCTCTGTTTTCCCTTCTCTGTTGTTGCTTTGGGGATTCTAATAGCTCTAAGCGAAAGAGAGTGGTGCTGTGGCAGCCAATCTGATTGAGAGAGAGAGAAAGAAAGAGTTTCAGAAGAATAAATCAAGCCCTAAAGTAGCAGCGACCCAATGGGTAACCCTCGATCCAACCCACCCTGACCCTTATGGTTTGTGAGATCTATTATTTGGGATTGCACCATTCTTAAGATATGCACACCTAGGTATCATTTACTACTCTTGGTGCAGGGCAGAAATGCATCTTTGCTAAGTAAGTAGTAAGTAGTAAGTGAATTAATATGTTGACGTATTTCCATTCCATAAGTAAGAAAAAGGCCATTACCCAATGTTGGTATCGGCTATCTAGGGCCTTGGGATGAGTAGACTGAAAATGGTACTAACCTAGGGAGGAGTAAAGGAGTAAAGAAAGGCTTTTTTTTTTTTTTCCATTTTTCCGGATGGTAACAACTAACAAGATTCCTTTTTCTTGTTTTAACAAGGATAGAAATATGGAGATCAGTGGCCCACCAGGGATTTGCCCAAGGTCTTTATGGAGTTCCTATTGGCGAAATAGAGGGTCACTGTTCTTAATCCCCCCACCCCCAACCAAGCAGAAGGCTGCATGAGGCTGTGTAAAATTTAATAGGCTGAGCCAATGGTTTCTTTCTTGAAATCTGCCCTTGAATTTGACAGCAGATCTCCATAGACGGAAAACATTTAAAAGTACCTAACTTTGCTGCATGCATAAGTGCCACACCTCCTAGAATCCAATGTACAGATGTGCTACCTGATGCTTGAGTAGTGTTTCTTTTCTTCTGAGCCATTGGTCATAAGGGCATGTTCATCTTTTCCATAAGGATGGACACCCTGGACATCCTCTCCAATAGAAAGCCATAAATAGTTATAAAATAGAGAATCAAAACTTGGTTTAAAAAGTTTGTAGTACCTTAAATCGAGCATGCAAAGTGAGTAAGATGTCATTCAACAGTGTTGACGGCCAAGCTGGATCAGAGAGTTCAGATGCAATAATGGATTCTAGTTCTTCAAATGATTCATATGGACTTTGCATCCAAATCAAAGCCTTTATTACCATGGCTCGAACATAAACACATTCGCATGCTACAGTTGTTCGTACTACTTCCATTAAAGAAGCCAATAGACTTGCAACTGTATCCTTCCCAGTTGTTCCATTAGATACTGAGGAAGCCTTTCGGCTGGCTACAAAAATGAAAAAGAAGGTGATAGAAAGCACATAGTATACAGAAAAGTGGATTTTGTTAAATAAAGAGGAAAGTACTCGACAATATTATATACATACAACAATGAATTTATTAGATGAAAACATTGTAGGAATTAAGTGTATAGTCAAGAGCCAGTATTGTGGAAATTTTTTTTTTATTGACAACAAAATCATAAGTTGAAACATAAAGAAATTTAAAGTCTAAAGGCAGTATTGTAACATCACTATCCATTTCTCTTCCAGCTTCACTAAGAAAGGTTCTCATGATAATATCCTACTATTCCAAGGACTGTTCAGATTGTATGCCAAATAAAATAATTTTTTTGTGGTCTTTCCTTGCATGTTTCAGGGCACCTGCTCAGCATATAAAATGGAGTTGCTCCCTGTTGAAAACTAGGAACAGAAAGGTGAACTTCACCTGTTGATGAAGGCCATCACCCAATGTTGATCCCAGCTATCAAGAATTTTGGGAGGGATAGGCCGGGTATGGACATAATCTCCAGAATTTCTGGACAAAGTGGTCACCCTCAGATCCCTTGCTTGTTGATGAGCCACAATATATTTCCTAGTTTTCAGCAATTCTCTAGATGATTGTTTTGTATACTGTATAAAACCATAGAAACTTATTCTTTTTTGTACATAACACTGCTGTTGAATAAATGTTTTCCAGTACAACCCAGAGTAAAGACTTTGTCTTGCACTGTCTGTAGCAAACCCAGATGAAGAAAGGTTGTAAGGTTACCAGTTGGCAATAATTCTTTTACAAAGCGTCTGTTAAGTAGTGTCATTATTCTCTATTTTCTTATGCTGTTTTTAGCCTTATTGGGTGGCAGGGTAATTTTTTTTATGTAAAGTCAGATTTATGAAATAACTATAAACATATCCAGCAACCTGTAAGTGAGATTATTCTCTTCTAATCTCAACCGAACATGGCTGCTGGGTTTCTCTTCTCCTCCAAGGATCAGGTACTGCTAATTCTCACTTTTTTTTCCTCTCCTTTTCTGTTTATAGTTTCTTTCTGATTATCTAAGAAGAGGACTAGTGATTTAATCAGCTTCTATTGACTTGTTTGTGATAGTGAAGTGCATAATGTCTGAAAGGAGTGAAGTCAATGTGAAATACATTCAGAAGAGTAGGTGATTTGGGTCTGTCAGGTTGCTTATTGCTGGTTGATTGCATTTATGAGCATGTTTTTGATCTACCTACGGCTGTTTGTGTATGCTTTGATATTGTTATGTAAAGCTACTGTTGGTTGGGTGTCTTATCTTTGATTGGAGGCTCTCCTACTGAATTTTTAGTGATCTGAATTAGTGAACCTGCAACCAGTCTTGCTATTAGCCCTTGATTTGTGATCCGTTAGTTGTAAAAATAGAAGTGAAACCTGTGACATCAGGTGTCTTTCGAGTCCAGATGACAACCAACGCAAACTATGCACAATTGGACAAATTTGTGGAGGTTTTCCTTATGGGAAAAGGAAAAATTAAGTATCATCCATCTATGCCGATTGGGTTCAGGAAGATGCACAAATTCGGACAATGCTTTGGAATAGTATGGAGCCTAGAATCAGGGCAAGCTTCGTCTTCTTTCTAGTATATGGGAAAATTCAGGGATTGATAACAGCATTAGAATTTTTCAGTTGTTCCAGAAAATCTTCAGCTTATAGCAAGGTGACAATAATATTGAGGAATACTTTTCAGAGGTGAATAGTATTTGTAAAGACCTAAACATCTATCAACCAATACAAATCAATGTACAGGTTATGTCAAAGCAGAGAGATGACTTAGATGTAGAAAAATTCTTATCAGGTGTCTGTAGTGAATCCGAACCTGTTTTTTTTTTATGAATAGTGAGTGAATTTATTAATAGATTAAAAGCATAAAAGATACACAGAAAATTCCCAAGATGAAGCACGAGATGCAACCTCGGGTTAAAAATTACAGTTTAGCCCAAAACATCTGATTCCTATGCACCCCTTGTTTAGCTAATGAATCTGCAAACCCATTTGCTGATCTTCTTTCCCATTGGAATTGGAATGACATGTTTGTAGTTAGCCATTTGAATCTTCATAAAGCTCCTTTATAGGACCAGGCTGCTGTTTCTGGTTCTTTCAACCACTGGATCACCAGCTTAGAGATAGGAATGCAAAAACATAGAGGCAGGAAGACTCATGTTGGCTCAGGAAATTATAATGCTGGAAAAGATGTGCCTCGCAGGGCTTCAAGACGACTTGCTGGGCTCAAAGCAGAGCCAACATCAGATTTGGACACCAGCAGTCGGGCACGTCGGGCTGCATCCAACCAGTCCGGTGAGCTTGAAACCAATCCGGTAGATGACTTCACCCCCACCCAGTCAGCTAAACTTGAAGGCAATCCAGTAGAGGATTTTACCCCTGCCTGTGAGGGTCATGGGGCCAGAGTATAAAGCAATGATTAGCCCTTCGGTAATTCTAAACACTCCCCCAACGCCCGTAGGACCCAGATTGCCTAAACTTCTGCCATCAAAGTTGAGCTTAATGATACCCTCTTGAGGAGGTTTCCATTCTGCTAACGGTTTAGGTCTTGTACTAGAGCTTTAGGCAACCACTTCCCAATTTCTCCATAAGTCATCAAAGGAAAATGGAGAAAATAGTTCCAGGGTCTTTACCCAATTAATGGCTCTATTAATTAAGCAATCCCATACAATTGTCTTGTTCCTCTCCTTCTCATCAAAGATCCTGACATTTCTTTCTTCCCAAACAGTCCAAACCAATGCAGACCTAGCACACATCCACAAGACTTTACCTCTTTTCTTAGGCCACCTGAAGGTTGTAGGCTCAAATAGATTGCTAACCTGCGTTGGCATTGTCCACCTGCATCCAAAGAGATTAAGAAGCTTTTCCTAGAGACCTACAACAAAGGGACAATATATTAGTAAATGGTAACAACTTTCTCCAGTTGCTTTGCAGAGGACACACCAGTTGGGGGAAATACTCAGACAATGTCTTCTTCTTTGTAGGTTGTTCAATGTGTTTAGTTTTTCAAGAGAGGCCTCCAAACAAAGGGCTCCCACTTTAGGGGGAACAGGTCTAGACCAGATCTCTTTACAAGGTAAAAGCTGAAAGCTAGGGACAGAGAATAAGGAAGAGAAAAAGGAGGTGCAAAAGAAAGTGCCCGAAGGGTTAGGGGACCAAATACGAGCATCAGGTTTAGAAGGGTCCAGACAGATAGAACAAAGCAAGCAGAGGTGGAAAATGAGACAAATCTTTGAACAGGTTCATTTTTAAAGCGGAAGGAAATACAAAGGTGGAAAAAGATCCTTGAGGGTTGAGTTTCCAATCCATAAGTCCTCCCAAAAAAGAACCCTATCCCTAGTACATACATCATCCCCAATTAAGTATAAGAATTGTGGAAGAACACCATAGATTGTCTTCCAAGGAGAGTTCAACGTGGCCCTCCGAGAAATGCCAACATCCCAACCATTGTCTTCTGCTCCATGAATACTCTCTACAACTTTGTGCCAAAGTCTTTCCTTCTCCAAAGCCAATTACCCAAAAGGGCTGAGTTTTTCTTACCTAGGTTACCCAATCCCAGACCCCCTTGCTCCCTTTTCTTGCATACTGATTCCCATCTTACCAAATGATCCTTCCTTCCCTCTCCGGGCTCCCACTAAAAGTCCTTCATCAATTTCTCTACTTTCATTACCTCCCTTTGCGGCATCCTAAATACTAAAAGTAAGTAAATTGGAAGATTTGCTAAGGTGGAATGAATTAAAGTAATTCGACCCCCTAGGGGTACATAAGTTCTTTTCTAGGCTGCCAGTTTCTTAGCACATCTTTCCACCATGGGATTCCAAAAACTTCCCTCCCTAGGATTGGCTCCTAATGGTAACCCCAAGTATCTCAAAGGCCAACTAGATGTCAAACAACCTAACTCCTCAGCTATCCCACCCAATTCCTCCTGCTCTAAATTCAGCCCCACTACACAACACTTTTGGAAGTTGATCTTTGGTTTTGACACAACCTCAAACAACTTTATCACCCCTTTCAAGTTCCTTGCTACCCGAGGGTCCCCTGTCTCACAAAAAAGGATAGTGTCGTCTGTGAACTATAGGTGTGTAACAATAACACCTTCTCTTCCAACCCTCCATTCTCTAATCAGATTCACCCTGTCCGCTATCAAAATAAGTCTACTAAAAACATCTGCTAACAAGGTATAGAGGAAGGGAGAGAGGGGATCCCCTTGTCTCAGTCCTCTAGTAGCTGGAAAGAAATCTCCAACCACTCCATTAACCAACACAGAATAATGAGCAATAGTCAAATAACCTTCAATCCAACCACACCACCTATCTCCAAACCCAAAATTCCCAAAACTTCCATCAAGAATGACCAATCTACTAATCGTACACTTTCTCCAGATCCAATTTACAGACAAATCCTTCCTTCCCCCTTCTCTTGAAGTCTTCTACACATTCATTAGCCATCAGGGCTTGATCAGTGATTTGTCTACCTTGAATAAAAGCCCCTTGTGATTGACTTATTAAGGAGGGCAAAACTATTTTTAACCTCAAGGAGATTACTTTGGCCACTATCTTGTAGATACTAGTCACCAAACTGATGGGTCTGAAATCTCTTAGCTGAATTTGAACCTGTTTTTTTTTTATGAATAATAGAAATTTTATTAATTCAGAAACTGATTTAGAAATATAATTTCATACATCATCCCATGGAGAGACACGAGATGCAGCCTCTCCCAATAGCTCACAAGTAAACTAGTAATAGATTACATAAATCACAGCTGAGCCCAAAACAATTCTTCCCTATTTACCCCTTCTTTGGCTAACACATCAGCCAAAGCATTTGCTGATCTCCCCACCCACTGTCTAGAAACCAGCATATTCCTTTTCAGCCAAATAAATTTCATTCTTGTAGCACCAATATAGTATCCTCAGGGTTTTTCAGCCAGCCACCACCACCTTGGAATCCCCTTCAATGATTAAATGCTCTACCCCCAATTGGTTTGCAAATTGCACCTCTTGTACAGCAGCTAATAGCTCTGCCCTAATAGAATCTCCAAATCCTAAAGGACCTGAGTAGAGGAGTACCACCTCTCCAAACTCATTCCTCAGAGCCCCCCCCCCCCTTCCAGATAACCCAAGATTGTCCAAGCTACTTTCATCAAAGTTCAGCTTTAATTAGCCTTCAGATGGAGGAGACCACCTTACAACTGTCTTATTCTTAATGGAAGAAAACCTCGCTACTGCTGCCCAGTTTCTCCAAAGGTCATCATATGAGAATTGATGAAAATTTTCCAAAGTCTTCAGTCATATTGCCCTACCCCCAATTGGTCATCAACACACAGTCCTTCAGTTCTTGAATGTTCCTTTCCTTCTCTTGAAATATTCTACCATTCCTTTCTTCCCATAGAGTCCAAATCAAGGCAGATCGAGCAGATCTCCAGCTCTACAGAGGGTACACCAGCTGGGAGAAATACAAAGGAAGTGTCTTCACTTTTGTAGGTTATCTAGAGTGCTTACTTTCCCATAATACACTTCCCAACAAAAATCCATAATCTTTGGAGGAACCGGTCTACACCAAATTTCCTTTGAAGGCTATGGGAGTTGGGACAAAGGATTGAGAAATGGACTTGAAGTAAGAAGCACAAGTAAAGATCCCTTTGGGTCTAGGAGCCCACACCCTTTTGTCTGGCTTGGAGGGATCTAAACAAACCTGGTTAAGGAAACAAAGCAAGTCAGAGAGGGAGCCAATTTCATCATCCCCTAATCCCCTACGGAAACTGAAATCCCAAGTAGGAGCCATAGGTGTTCCCGAAGATGAGATAAATTTTGAGACCACCTCTTTTTTATACAATGAAACAGAAAATAACAAAGCGAAAATATCCTTTAGAGGGGTGTTTCCGATCCAAATGTCTTCCCAAAACCAGACAGCATTACCAAAACAAACTTCATACCTGACAAATCTGAGAAATTGAGGAAGGTTGATGTGAATGACCTTCAAAGGTGCTACCAAGAGCTACCCATTAGAACCTAGATCTTTGGCAGCCCAGAGCTACCTTCTCTCCCAGATGTGTTCTCCTGATTATAGAGAGCCTCCATGTTTGAGAACTCCAGTTTGTCAAATAGATCAGCCTTGGAAACAATAGGGGAAGCAGGAAAAGGTGCTAGTTGTGGTGGAAGCAGAAATATGCATGGCGGATGTAGCACCAATATGGTGAGAGAATGTGATAGTGGCAAGAATGGCCATTCTTGTACACATTTTGGAAGTGAGTATCATACCATCAACTATTATTGTGAGTTGCATGGTGTACATGTGCTCTAATTGCAAAAAGAGGGTCACACTGTGAAGTTTTGTGGGTTTTGAATCAGAAGTCCAGAGGATTTGCACACAATGCCACGTATCAAGAAGACAGTTCTACGACTACTTCTATGCCTAATAGTGTTCAGCCATGTCAGCGTCAGCAACATATGGCTGATGATGTTGTTACAATTTCCAAGGATGAGCATGCATGATTGACGTCAACATCTCAGAGCTTTGCCTCCACTGCCACTTCAGAAAAATCAGGTATTGATCCACATGCCTTATCCATGGTTACTGCTCCTTGGGTAGTTGATTCTGGAGTGTCTAACAACATGACAAGTACCCCAGACTTGTTTATTCATCTAGGCCCTTTCTAATTCCCCACATAAACTTGTTACACTTGCTAATGATCAATTATCCCCCATGTATGGTATTGGTTCTATTAAGCTTACCAGATACCACTAATTTGTCACTTTCCTCTGCCTTTTATGTTCCTCAATTTCTTTAACTTAATGTACGTTAATAAATTGACCAAATTCTTGAATTACTCAGTCACCTTTTATCCTTTATTTTTATATTTTAGGATCTAAACATGAAGAAAACGATTGGTGGAGGGTGTGAATCTGGAGAGTTATATTTCTTTGATGGTGACTTGGGAAGCTCTACAGTCCTCGATTTCTTCGCCTCTTCAGCATCACTGTCATCCAAGGTTCAAAATTTCAACATGATACAGCCCAATATGCCAAATAAGGTGTGTTTGAGATTTTGACTGGTTTCAGGGGTTAGATGATTATTATTTTACTTTTGTAGTCCTATGTGATGAACCTTCTATTTGGATTTTTATTATTTTACTTTTGTAGATGATTATTCAAGAATGGCAAGGTTACATTTAACGAAAGATTGTTTTGAACTGTCCTCCAATTTTAAGTCTTTCTTTATCAAAATTCAAACTCAATTCGATACAAACATGTGTATCTTGCAATCTGATAATGGTATTGAATATACTTCACATACTTTTGCTAACTTCTTTACTTTCCATGGCATCATACATCAAACATCAGCTTTCATCCATTAGAAGTTGCTTGGGTTTTGATGCATCAGGTGCATGTACCCAAAAACTATTGGAATGATATTGTTTTGATTGCTTTTCTTATTAATGTCCTCATCTATTCTTCAAAGTCAAATTTCTTACTCCCTTCTGTTTCCTAACTCTCTTTTGCTCCACGTTCCTCCCCGTAGTTTTAATTTATCTGTTTCCTTCATCAATTGTCCTATTCTGTTGATAAGACTGATCTCAAAGCAATTGTACTAAAAAAAGCAGCCAAACCAAATGAGAAAACAACCAGCCAATCCTCTCTTTCCCCTTCTACTCCTCCCTCTCGTACTACTGAAACCCCAAGTCAAAGGCTTGGCCACTACCACATCATAAAAATCAGTTATGTTTTTGGGTCTTCTACAACCAGGAAGAAAGCACAGATTGCTGACAAAACAACTAGAAAGAACATTGTTCGAATCCAATTCAACCTCTGAACTAGAATTGCAACTCAAAGTTGAAACGAGAATTCAGAGCTGAGCTTTCCTTACTATTTGTGGTATAGATGTTACGATCCAATTCATCATCATCACTTATTCTACCGATGTCACTTTCTTTGAAACTATTTATTTTTCTGATGAGAATTCCAGCATTACTGAATAGTAGTTATCTCCATTACCTAGTCGTTTGCTTGTGGAACCACTTTCTAAGCCACTAATTGCTTGAGTTAAGCACGGCATACAGATTTCATGGCTCCTCCTTCATGTGCTTCAACGTTTGAAGACCCAATTGAATCTTCACCTAATGATGATCCTATTTTTGAACCTTTTCTCAACCTCCACCATTAGATGATTTATACTTTCCTATTGAGGTCAGTAAAAGTAAAAGATCTTGCACTACTCATCCTACTGACGGTTTTGTTACCCTAAAAAACTCGTGTACTGTCCATCCTATTGGTCGGTTTTTTTTCCATTGATTCATTTCTTCCTTGTCCTCTGCATCTATTCCTAGAAATATGCAGGAGGCCTGGAGGCCAGCTATAGAAGAAGAGATACCTACCTTGCATGCTAATGGTACTTGGAACCATGTTCTTTAACACCATGAGAAGTGTGTTGGTTGTCATTGGGTTTATATGTTATGTACTTTGTAGATTTGTTGAAAGACTAAAAGCTTGCTTAGTTGCTAAGGGCTCTACTCAAACTTATGGTATAGATTATGTTGAAATATTTTCCTCAATGGGCTTGCTTAGTTGCTAAAAGTTTCACTCCTACATATCATTGACCGCTCTTCCAAATTGATGTCAAGAATGTATTCCTCCATGATAACTTGAAGGAAGAGATATACGTGGAGCAACCACTAAGGTTTGTTGCTCAAGGGGAGTCGGGGAAGGTGTGCCATTTGAAGAGTTCACTTTATGGTCTTAAACAATCTCCTTGGGCTTGGTGTAAGTTTAGTGAGGCTATGATATCTTTTGGGTTGCAAAAGTTCCAATGAATCATTTGATGTTTTGTCAACAAACTATATTAATGCAGATTATCTTGATTGTCTATGTAGATGATATTGTGATATTACAAGTGATGGTAAGCAAGGTATTGCTAACCTTTGGGATATATTGATCCCCTACAGAGATTAGTTTGTCTCAACGTAATTATGTTCTTTGTTTGCTTGAGAAGACGGATATGCTAAGGTCTAAGCCATGTTCTACTCTTATAGACCCAAGCATAATGTTGGCCTCAAATTAGAGTAATCTCTTAGATGACCCAGGAAGGTATAGGCAATTGGTTCCCATAGGGCACCACACACAATTGTTTATCACATATTACAGAACCTAAAAGGATCACTAGGTTGTCGTTAGTTATATGGTGATCATGGTAATGTGATATTTCTAGTTTCACTGATGCTAATTGGCCTGGTT
The DNA here is from genome assembly GCF_000365185.1 of Nelumbo nucifera. The sequence continues at coordinate 5,500 of NW_010729292.1, read as the reverse complement.
TCCCTCTAACAAATAGTCCACTATGGGGTATTTTACCTTCTTGGGTGGTAACTTGTCACTTGGAAGAACAAGAAGCAAAGTGTGGTTGCACAATCTAGTGCTAAAGCAGAATATCAGGCAATGGCCCAGGCTACTTCTGAGCAATTATGGCTGAATATCCTCCTACAAGAGTTGGGTATGCCGATTCAGCTCCCTATGAATCTTTATTGTGATAATCGAGCTGCTATTTGCATTGCTTCTAATCCAATTTTTCTTGAGGACAAAACATGTTGAAGTAGATTGCCATCTTGTTCGGGAACAATTACTAAGACTAAAGACATAGCTACTCCATATGTAAAGTCAGGGAATCAGCTTGCATATTTGTTCACTAACGCTTTTAATGGGCCTTGGGTTGATTTTATATATAACAAGCTGGGATTATATATAAGTACTACTATTATTCTCTATTTTCTTATGTTGCTTTCTTTAGTCTTATTGGGCAGTAGGGAAGTATGGTCTTTTCATCTTTTTAATTAAGGACACTCTAGTCCTTATTTTATTGTAAACATGGTCATTATTGTAAACTCAGATTTATGAGAAAGTATAAATATATCTAGTATCCTGTATGTGAGATTATTCTCTTCTCATATCAACCAAACAAGGCTGCTGCACTTCTCTATTCCAAGGCACGTGTACTGCTAGTTCTCACTTTTTTAACATTGTCAACATCCATGTAAACATGAAAACTGACTGCTTTTTTATTCAAATCCCATATTGAGGTACATGATATAAATCAACTTTAGAAAGTACTCCCAACCTAAGTTCCATTACATGAAAGTTGGATGAAAATGATGGCTTGACTGATTTCCTAATCAAGTACAGTTAACAGAATTTTGGGGAAATCTAGAAGTTTATATATTTATACTCAACCACTGGATTTACCTCAATGCATCTTTCTTTTCTTAAAAGTGTGGATCAATCAGAGAATCAATGGATGTAATTACCAATCAAAGGCCACTATAAGAAAGAACAAATAAGAATTTAACTAAGGATATCTTTGTCTTTGTTGAGCAAAGAAAATAGGATTTCTAAGGCCTTAGCAATTATGCCCAATAAAGAAAGTTAAGACAAAGTGTCAGATCTACGGAAGCTTTTATCAAAAAAAAAAAAAAGAAGAAAAAAGAAAGATCAATGAAAGTAGTATCTTAAACAATGATTGGCTACTAAGAAATGTAAGTAGATCTAATAAACATAAGAGCAACTAAAGCAAGGACTTGTATGGTCAAGTATGTTCATTAAAAGGTCTATATGTATGGGTTTAAGAAGCCATCAAAAGCAGTCTTCTTTCAAGTAAGCATTTCATTCCTGGCATTTCTGAAATTATTTTTTGAGAAAAGAAATGCAATTGTAGAGAACATTGATGTGGGCCCCACAGCTGTGGTCCCACTCTGTCCGTAGGGTAGAATGTATCTAGTCACAGCTGTGGTCCCACTCTGTCCAT
>NW_010729291.1:833283-849247 GCF_000365185.1 Nelumbo nucifera | reverse complement strand
GCAGTCTTCTATGTATATATCCAAACCATTTCGGTTTGTTATCCCTCATTTTATCACCTACTGGACTAGTAATCTCTCTCCTATACTTTCACAAGGTAAAAATCTTACCAATCAAGGAGAAAAAAAATCTTATCAATCAGGATTTGTGAAACACACTAGAAAGCAAAGGAAGCTAATTGAACGTTGATTCCATCTTACCTGGTTAGGTGAAACACACAATGAAATGTAGGCTTAGTGTGTACGGACAGTATCAATTCAGATCTAAAACAAATCTGTAGATTAATAACTATTAAATACATAAGCAATGGAAGCTAATTGAACGTTGACTCCATCTTACCTGATTAGGTTATAATGAATAAATTATTAAATACATAAGCAAACTAAGATTTTTATGTTTTATTGTTATTTTTTCTTTCTGGTTTTTCATCTGTTTTGAGACTGTTATCTGTTTCTCTTTATTTTCTTTGTTTTTTTTCCAGAAAAGTAGTAAATTATGCTTCTTATTCCTTGTTTTCTTCAATTTCTTTATATAATTGTATCTTGTCTTTCCAGAGTCTCCAAAATACCAAGCCCCATCAGTTAGGGAAGGGAAAGATGGCCAGAAATTGCCTTCTAATCCTAAAGAGGTTGAGGACCTATGCCGTGATTCTGCTGCAAATCCACTGATTGCATTCTCTTACAATGAACTAAAGATAATAACAAAGAATTTTAGGCCAGATCATGTGTTGGGTGGAGGAGGATTTGGAAGTGCTTATTAAGTATACGTTTAAGAGGATTTAAGTGAGGGGCTTCAGCCCCTTCAAGTAGCAATCAAGGTTCATGATGGGGATAAGTTTTCAAGACCACAGAGAATGATTGGTACTTTTGTCTTTGGAGATTATTTCTCTATTTTTCTCCACTGTTCTTTGGAGATTATTTCTCTTTGAGTTCTGCTAAGAACTTGGCGGATTTGTAGGCAGAGGTTATATTTCTGGGACAACTCTCTCATCCAAATTTGGTTAAACTCAATGGATACTATTGTAATTTCTGCATTTTCCCAGCAAAATTTTTATGTTTTTCTATTTTTTTGCAAAATTTTTGGTATTTTCATGCATTTTCTGAATTTTCTACAAAATTATTGTAATTTCTGCATTTTCTGATTTTCTTGCAATTTCTGCAAAATTTCATGTATTTTCATGCATTTGTTTTTGAAATTTCTGCAATTTCCTGCAAATTTTCTGTAATTTCTATAATTTTTTACAAAATTGTTGTAATTTTTGCATTTCCCTACATTTTTGCAATTTCTAATTCCTGATATTTTCATGCATTTTTTTTTTTGAATTTTCTATAAAATTGTTGTAATTTCTGCATTTTCCTACAAAATTTCTAGTATTTTTCATGCATTTTCTGAATTTTCTGAAAAATTGTTGTAATTTCTGCATTTTTCCTCAAAATTTTGACACTTCTTTTTTGCAATTTCTACAAATTTCACATATTTTCATGCATCTTTCTGAATTTTCTACAAAATTATTGTAATTTCTACATTTTACTACAAATTTTTTGCAATTTCTGCTTTTTTGGTATTTTCATGCATTTTTTGCTTTTTTATTTTTATTATGGACAAAATTGGAAATCATGGCTGATTCCGATTCGAGCCTCTTAATGAACCAAACAACATAAGCCGGAATCCGATTCCAATTCCGGTCGAACCAAACAACCAAGCGAAATAGACCATTCCGGTTCCGATTCCGGTTCTGATCCCAATCGCAAACCAAACGGGCCCTGAGAATATACATCATAAGGATTGTGATGAGGACCATGATAGTACAAGAGTGATGTAGGACCAACTCAGTATCTAGTCCTTAGAGAATGTTGAATGGTCTTCTTTGATCAAAGAGAAAATACTTAGAATCACTCTAAGGCATGGGAATCACTCACCATAATTGAGTTGAAGAAAACTCAATAAACTTCATTGCTCTTTGTGTAAAATGTCCATACATATTTATAGACTCTAAAATCATAATAATCCTAGGAGTCAAACTATTAAATTCATAATAGTTCTAGGAGTCAAACTATTAGACTCATTAATCCTAATAAGACTCAAACTAAGCTGTCATATCCTATTTCAATTCAAAGAAGTAAAATTTTAAACATAAATAAACTATAACTAGACAAATTAAACCATATAATTGAACCCCATAGAAAATTGCAAAATGATAAAAATATCCCTACTGTCCAAAAATACAAAATAGACAGAATTTCATTTAATTCCAATTTTAACTCTTTAACTCCATTCTCCCCTGATTCAAAAAAAAAAAAAAAAAAAAAAACAAACTCATCCTCGACTTTTGAAGAACTTGAGGATGAAAAGTTGATATGTCCCAGTTACAAAAGGAAAAGAACTTCCCACAGCTACATGCTTGGATTGTAGAGTAGAGGCCACTACCTTCCATAACCATCTTTTTAAAATCATCAATAACATTAGTTTCTTGAACACTTAATTTATCAATTAGCCATTGTAATGAATCTTCCCCTCACTTATCCAAACCTTCAACTACAACATTTGGAACTTTTCCTTCAACCTCTAGCTTAGGAATCACCATCTCTATGTGTTCTGCTATCCTTGGTTCTTCAACAAACTCTAGGACTCCTTCCATTGTTGATGTTGGTGGAAATTGTGCTATGTCAGGTTGTAATTCTTGAATTAGTTCTAGTTGAACTAGTAAGGTAAAGTCATTGGACACCATAAAAAATTACAAAATGACAAAAATGCCATTATTATCCAAAAGGACAGAAATACATAAAATTTCATATAATTACAATTTTAACTCTTCAACTCCTACATCAAAGGGTGACCATCACTAAAGATATTACAAAGTGTAGAGCAAAACACTATAATGGTCTGGGATCGCACAAGAATTGTGATGGCACCTACGATGTCTTTAAAAGAGAAATTCAAGTTGCCAATCGTGTCTATACAAACATGACCATAGAATACACCATGCAGGTAACTATGACGACACTCCATTACCACTAAGTTGTGCTATTGTCAAAGGGACCTTCCCTTTGGCACATGATTATGAGTAAGCCTAAAGGGTTGTAGCCATGCACATATCCACATGAGGGTTTCAAGAGATAGGAAACCCTGATCCCAAGAGATTATCATTGGAGACATGAAGAAACCTTAAAGGAGCTTACCCGTTAGGTACCTAGTGATTCACAACTACCTCTCTGAGATAGGAAAGCTCCTTTTTGTCATTTCCTTGTCTCCCTCTATAGCCTTAGCTATTCATCTATAAAAGGGAGAAGCTCAAAGGCCTCGAAACCTTGTCTCCCTTTATAGCCTTAGCTATTCATCTTAAAAGGGAGAAGCTCAAAGGCCTCGATACAATACTTATCTCAAGAGCATTAAGAGAATCCTTGCCTTCCTGCCTCCCTTTCCCACATCCCTATATCCCTCTCACCAAAACTTCTTATCCTCACACACTCCGAGGCATCCTCTAGGATACCAACTTCTCTCGCCTTATCACCCTGCCTACAAAAGGAACACAAGAAATCATAATCCTACCTATCTGTGGTATTATCAACTTGGTCACATAAGCATAGAATATATCACAAGATCAGTTATGCTCATTTGAATTTTCTAATAGAAGAAGATCTACCAACTTGTAAGCCTTGCCTACAAAGAAAGATGACAAAATGGTCATTTATGGGTAAGCCTAAAAGGAGTACAAATACACTTGACATTATATATACAATTGTATGTTGCCCCTTGAATGTTAAGACACATAATGTGCAATCATACTTTATAACCTTTACCAATGACTACTATTCACGGTATAAGTACGTGTACCTAATGAGACATGTCTGAATCATTTGAAAAGTTCAAAAAACATAGACATGAAGTCAAGAAACATTTAGAAAGACAAATCAAAGAACTTCGATCAAATTAAGGTGGTGAATATATATCTCTAATGAATTCAAGGATTATTTAAAGGATAATGGTCACAACTATCTTTTCTTGCTACACCACAATTAAATGGTGTATCAAAAAGAAGAAATCAGACATTGTTGGATATGGTCTGATCACTCCTCCTCTACTTTGGGTTACCCATATCCTTTTGGGCCCACACATTAAAAACTATGATCTACGTATTGAATTGGGTTACAATCAAGTTAGTTCCCAAGACTCCATATGAGCTTTGGACTAGTAAGAAACAAAGTGTTAAACACTTTAAGGTATGGRGTTGTCCAACACATGTCAAAAAGAAAGGTGTAGACAAATTAGAATCTAGAACCAGTCGTTGCCTATTTATAGGCTACCCTAAAAGACTATTAGGTATCTTTTCTATAATCTAGGTAAACAAAAGGTATTTGTTAGTCAAAATGCTCATTTCTTAAAAGAATATTACATTCTAAGTAATCATCATCAAGAAATTATTCTTGATGAAGAGAGCTCAGAAATGGTATGAGATGTCCTATAAGCTTTAGATACCAACACTTTGGTTATGTTCAAGAAAGTCACTTGATACATGTCAACGCCCAATTTTTGCTCAGTCCTTTCACCCTACCTCTTTGTACCCTCCTTTTAGACTCCAAAGCTTGGAATCACAACCATATCTAATTGAGACTTTACAAAGTCAAACATTCCTCTTTTGGAACAATCCATAGGACAAATGAAAACCTTGAGATCAACATCAGTGTTTAGTCAAATATGGCGTACAGACTTAGGAAACTATAAATTAGTCACACATCCACCATTCATCATGCTAACTTCCTTTCTAATGGCCCTGATCCAACACATCCATCACTTCAAGATCACTAGGATACAATCCCATTGCAAGTCTACAATGACCAATCTCAAAAGTGCCAAGATTTCATTTTGACGGCCCTACTCAACTAGAATTAGAAAACCTAGATTAACCTTTCTTTCTTAGATTAGAACCTTCCACTTGACTCATCACCTAGATTAAGCATTCTTGTGACTATACCTACACTAGCATTTTTCCTATGTAGCTTTGAAAAGTGGAATTGGCTTAATTTGGCCTTATGGAATTTAATTATAGGAAAAAGATTGTATCTTAAATGCTCGATATATGAAATACTTTATCTATCTAGGTTTGATATCAAAAATATTAAAATGAAATTAAATATTTTGATTATAGAATTGGGTTTGGTTTTAAGTAGCTTTAAAACATAACTAAAATAGTAACACAACTCTCAGACTAGAGGATAGGCAGGGGGCTCTCTATCTATTGACAAGAACTTTTATATAGAAAACTATAAGAACCACCACTAAGAGCCCACACTTTATATCACCTCCCAACACAATTGTTTAGCCAACTACAGTCACTCCTTTGTTGCTACCATTGTGTAACTATGCAACCTCCACCAAAGGAACCACCTAGTGCTCCTATATTTAGCTTTAGCTCTAAAAATATTAACAAAACATTTCCTTTTACACCTTTAACACCATCTATCTTTAGTGAATCATCAATCCATCAATTTGGAATTCAGAAAGGCTTGAGGCTAGAGACCTTTAGCATGTCAAACTTTCATCCTTGAAAAAAAATGTTGGCATTTAAACACTCTTCCTAGCAAGACTATTGATAGAGAAGTTAATCCCCCTTTGGATCCATTTGGCTTGAACAAGAAAAGGAGAGTGCACACCCATTCTAATAGTGGCCCTTGATCATAACCCTTACTCCATTTAATAATATTTGATAAGTCACCTTAAATGGATATATTAGGAAAAGGGAGAAGGCCTCAGCATTTGTGAAATGAATCGTGTCATTAATTTCAGAGAATGCATATTGGAAGCTGCCATAAACCTTGAAGAGGGTCCACCTAATTCCAACAACCTAAGCATTAGCACAACAATAGTTACCATAATGAAGTCTTACCTCTTTGTCCCTAGAAAGGAGAGAGGAGACTAATTCCTTGGGGAAAATTTTAGGATCCTCATCAAGCTCATTTGCTCTATTGATTTTCAAGGTTCATAGATGTATCCAAATAGTTAATGGTTCCTTCATACATCAGTCTTTCCACAACTAGAATTGATTCTTTTACTCAACCAAACTAAGATTCTCTAATGGCCATTAAAAATGATCTAAATTACCTATACAACATTGTTAGCACCCAATTTTTGCTTGATCCCTTCACCCTACCTCTTCGTACCCTACTTTTAGACCCTAGAACTTGAAATCACAACCAGATCAAATTGAGACTTTACAAAGCCAAAAATTCCTCTTTTGACATAATCCACAAGACAAATGAAAACCTTGATATCAACATCGACGTCCAATCAAATATGGCCTACAAGCTTAGGAAACTATAAAATAATCACACATCCACCATTCTTCACGCCAACATTCTTTCTAATGGCCCTGATCCAACACATCCATCGCCTCAAGATCACTAGGATACAATCCCATTGCAATTCTACAACAACCAATCTCAAAAGTACCAAGATTTCATTTTAATGACCCTACACAACTAGAATTAAACAACCTAGATTAATCATTTCTTTATTAGATCAGAACCATCCACATGACTCATCACCTTAATTCGTGCCTACCCACTAAATTTCATCACAAAACTACCCCATTTGACCCGCCATCAAGCCTAGATCCCATTTCAGTAAATCTCATCGATTAGAGCTTATCATCCATCATCATAGCTTCATTTGACCAATCAAACCACACCACTGKGTTCAAAAACCCAAAAACCCCAGCACATCAAATTTCACGACCAAACTCCTCCATTTGACTGTTAAAAAAGTGAGATTCCATTCTGCGTCATCTCGTTAAGTAAAAAACCATTAACCTAAACCAAATCTATTAATCTTCACCTCTGATCAAAGTTTCATCACTTCCATCAGATTCAGGACGTATAGAAATGCCTACCCACAAAATTTCATCCCAAAAATCCCCTATTTAACCCTTCATTAAGCAAAGATTCTATTTCAACATATCTCATTAATCCAAATTTGTAAGCCATAGATCTCCATTATCCTGGCCCTATTAGGCCAATTAGACCACACCACTATGTTTAAAGACTAAAAAAACCACAGCGCATCAAATTTCATGGCCTAATTCGTCTGTTTGACCGTTAAACTAGGAAAATACCATTTTCGACACGCCAGATTGAATCACTACCTCATCAGTCTCAATCTAAAACCTCCAAAGTGTGATGACTGATGTCAGACGCATTCTTAACCTATTCAAACACTTGGACCAGAGAAATTGGGCCTAATAGACCCAAAAAACCCAAAAACCCAAAGATACCCCACTTAAAACTAAGAAAAGACAACAATTTTTAAAAGTTCATCAAGTTTACATTTTCTACCACTGATAGCCCCAAATACAAGATTGCCATGAAACCACCCCCTATGGTTCTCCTCTCTCTAGCCTTTTCTCTTTCTCTCTCTCTGGGGGCCTCTCTTTGAGCTCGAGTTGGATCAGTATTTATAGAGAAATGAAGAGGAAGAGATCTGAAATTTGTCCAATCACAAGGCTTGGGCTTTAAGAAAGTTTTTTCACAAAAATAGGTAAGGATTCTTCAAAGAAAAAGATGCTCAGTCAAGATTTCTTCTTTGGTGAAATGTTTTCTTTGATTTAGGGGTGGTTTTCACGGGTTTTGTGTGTCCAATGGAGCTTGGGGCATGCCTGTCATGGGAGTCTCGTATTTTGGGTTGTTAGTGACAGAAAATATAAATTTAATAAACTTTTAAATGTGGTTTTGTCTTTTCTCAATTTTAAGTGGGGGTATCTTTGGGTTTTTGGGTCTATTAGGCATAATTTCATTGGTCCAGGTGTTTAAATAGGTCAAGAATGGGTCTGACATCAGCCATCTCCCTTTTGAGATTTCAAGTTGGGACAGATGAGGTGGCGATGCAATCTGGTGTATCAAAATAACATATTCTTAGTTTAACGATCAAACGGGTGAATAAGGATGTGAAATTTGATGTGGTGGGGCTTTCTGAGTCTCTAAACATAGTGGTGAGGTCTGATTGGACTAATAGGGTCGGGATGGTGGAAATCTATGGCTGACAAATTTGGATCAACGAGATTTGCTGAAATAGAATCTTTACATGATGAATAGTCAAATAGGGGAGTTTTGGGATGAAATTTGCCGAGTAACCATTTTTTGATGTCCTAAGTCTGATAAAGGTGGTGGATCTTTGATCAGAAGTGTAGATTTACAGATTTGGTTTGGGTCTAGGTTTTAGCCAACGGTTTATCAATCAACGAGTGGGCTTAGAATGGAATCTCACTTTTTTAATGGTCAAATGGAGGAGTTTGGTCATGAAATTTGATGTGCTGGGGTTTTTTGGGTCTCTAAACATAGTGGTGAAGTCTGATCAGTCAAATTAAGTTGGGATGATGGATGATAAGCTTTAATCAATGAGATTTTCTAAAATTAGGGTCTGGCTTGATGGTAGGTCAAATGGGGGAATTTTGAGATAAAATTTAGCGAGTAGGTACAAATTAAGGTGGGATGTCAAGTGGATAGTTATGATCTGAGAAAGAAATGGTTAATCTAGGTTTTCTATATTAGGGCCCTTCGAAATGGAATTTTGGTGCTTTCAAGGTTGATCGTTGTAAACTTGTAATGGGATTCGCTAATTGATTATATCCTAATGATTTTAAGGCGATGGATGCATTGGATTAGGGCCATTAGAAAGGAAGTTGACATGATGAATGGTGGATGTGTGACTAATTTATAGTTTCCTAAGTCTGTAGGCCATATTTGATTGAACGTCGATGTTGACCTCGAGGTTTTCATTTATCCTGTTGATTGTGTCAAAAGAGAAATTTTTGGCTTTCTAAAGTCTCAATTTGATATGGTTATGATTCCATGTTTTGGGGTCTAAAAGTAGAACAAGGAGGTAGGGTGAAGGGACCTAGCAAAAATTGGGTGCTGACAAGGGTGATATATTTCACCAAATTGAAGGTCGAGATTTACTCTATTTCTATGGGCACTAGAAAAGGTTAGTCTCATACCGTTGCCTTGAACTCAAGACAGAGATCGCCAAGTTTTACAAGTTGGGTGACGTATGTTTTGGAGAATCCCATGTTTTGCATTCTTCATTTTGCTTGTCTGTTAAGGTTGGTAGATTGCTTCATGCATCTACCTGGTGGCGTAGGGGTTGACTTCATGGAATCCCTACTTGCACATTGGTGTTGTAGGACCCATACATTCATTGGGTCATTTAGAGAGTTCAGTATTTCAATAGAGGATGTTGCTACTCTACTGACTTTGACTTTGAGGGGAGTTATGTCAATACTATACTTGCAACATGGGGATTCAATCCTCTATGAGTTACTTGAGGTCTAAGTAGACTTGATGGCGGAGTAGTAGAACTATAAAGCTAAGGTCGAAGCAACATCGGCCTGAGGGAAGATGTCATTGGATGGATGGATTAAGCACTAGTTCGAGCATTAGGATAGGATAAATGTTTTGGTTAGGAATGGAGATGGCCAATTTCATTTCGCTTCATTTATTTTGTATGTTGTATCATTATTTCTATTCCCCAAAAATCCTAATTATGGGATTTGAATGACACTCGCTCCCCTTTCCATGGTGGTTACATGCTTCCTTTGGCATCCATGTTTCTCAGTTACCTATATGACCAAATGGATGACACTATTCATCAATTGATGGCCCCGAGTTGCAAGTGCCAAGTGGGTGTCGTTGTATGTCTTTACTTCCTTCCTCATTGTGTATATTTGTGAGTGGTTTAAGTTGGATTTCATGCCGCATGCTGTACAACCCTAGTGGGGCATATGCCCACTCTTCATGGGGACAACTCTGAAAATGTGTATTTGGATGTTTGCAAAGGTAAAAGATGGTTGAACACAATGAGCTAGGTAAGAGTTTTGGGTTTGAGTAGCTCGAGCAGTAGATCTATGGGACAGGGTTCTTCAATTATTACCCTTATGCGGTGCTAATGAAACACACAAATCCTTTTTTAATTCTTGGAGAAAGATGTGGAGGATTGAGGTGATCCCGATCAATAATGCACAGTGTCAATGAAGGATTCCAAAGTAGCTACTACACGTCTTATCCTTTGGTCAGGCATGACTGACTACCTTGATAAGAAGGGGTGCATGTAGGTAGGAACTTATCACCCAAACCAATTTCTTCAACAATTCAATATGATGGCTGATGTGGGTTAGCTTGGCCCAATCCACTAACGCCTACTATCGGGCGTACTGCTTGGGCCTGTAGCCTGACCCCGTACGGCTCTCATTCGAGGTGTTCATCTTCACATACCACCAGCACACTCAAGTATAAATAAGAGGTAACCACCCCTTAAAAGGGGCTGGAACGGAGTGACTCCAACATCACTCACTCATTTACTTTCTACACCTACATTGTCTACCTAGCATTAATTCAGGGAGATCTAGTGCATCCGAGGAATCTACCTAGGGGCACTTTCCCACTCTCCCCTGCTTTACACCTCATACTAACTTGAGCATCGGAGCCTCCGCCTCGGGCATCTACTTTGAGGCCTCTGACACTCCTTGCCTTGCAGCCACTTTGGTCACCAGAAACTTCGCCTCGGCTTGTGGTCCTCGGGCACCATAGTCCTCAGAAGGAGCACTTCGCCTCAGCTTCAGGCAACACTTTCTGAAGCCTTGGGATCCTCGGCCAACCTTCAGAACCTAAAGAGTGAATTTATCTCGTTGATCTTGGCCAATCCATGCGACAACAATTGGCGTCATCTGTGGGAAGGTGGTTGCTAAGACGACCCCCACTTCAGGATAACAATAATAACACTTTAGATCCAAACCCCCTTTAAGCTTGGAGGTCATGGTGAGGAGAGCTAGGAACAATCCAAACCTGGTTACCTACGAGTAGTTTCAGGCCATCCTCGATCATTTGGACCGCCTCACCCAACGAATGGAGAAAGTCTATCCCCGAGTAGGAGGTTCCTCTCAAGGCGACCGCCCCGTTGGGGTGTCAAAGAATCAGGGCTGACACAAGAACATCGAGGTACCGGCCCTCGGCCATGGTAATCCGTTGGCCAAACCGTCAGAATCGGGCAACAATCGCCTCCCAGATTCACCACAAAGGAATATCTGTCCTCCAAGTCGAAGGGAGAGCATGCCCGCTCAATTCGAAGATAGTCATCAATCATCGAAGCAGCATGCAACGAGGCCCCCAAGGAGGATGGCGGGCAGTTCAACTGCCCTAGATGCCCATGCCGACGCCACCCCACTCCACCTCCCGTCTCAGACCTCAGGGACATTCAGAATGATCGTCGCGCCCGTAGAGGAGCGTGCGACCCTGTTTCAGAGTATTCGGGAGTCCGAGCCGACACCCCTTAGGTCCACGAAGACAGAAAAAGGGCCCATGCCCGTGCTGACCCAAGGCTTGTCAAGTTGCGAGCTGAGATTGGGGCCGTCAAGGAGGAGCTCTGCCAGGTTAAAGAGAGTCGAGCCGATGCCTCAACCAGTCACAACAACTCCGCAGGACGCATGGACGCATTCACCCCGGAAATCATCTTAGAGCCTCTCCCCGAGTGAATGCAGGGGCCTTGGCGGTGACTTTCTTCTCCATTTGAACCTAGACGACCTTGCTCTCTAGTGAACGCAACTCCCCAACTCTCAACTCTCCAAAACTTTTTTACTTCTCCCCTTCTTCGGGACATTTCACCCTCTTTTAGGTAATCTTAACATCTCATTTTCAGACTCTGGTCCCGAGTGCCATGAACTCCCGAGCATCTCGGGAGAGAGCTCTCCCGCAACCCCCTCTCCCACCACACTTCAAGGCTCCCACACTGGAGACATACGATGGAAACACTGACCCCGATGACCACCTGGAGGGTTTTAGGGCACTCATGATACTATACGGCTATTCTGACGCCTTGACGTACCGGACCTTCCAGGCTACCTACAGGGAGGCTGCTCGCCGCTGGTTCTCCAGCCTTCCTCCTTGATCAATCAGCTCATGGGAGCAAATTTACAACCTTGTTCCCCGCCTGCTTCATCAGCTGTAGACGATGCCAGAAGAGCGTAGTCTCTCTAATGTTGATCAAACAGGAGCCGGGTGAAAGCCTGCGGTCTTACATCAACCGCTTTAAGGAAGAGCTCAAAGTTTGAGACATCGACCCTATGGTCTCCATACATGCAGCGATCAACAGACTCCGCCCTGACTCGGCTCTCAAGTGCTCGGTTTCTAAGATCCCACCGAAGACTAAACTCGAATTCATCAAAAAGGCCCAAAAATACATCGTGACCGAAGAGGCTTCGGCTAGGGATAACCAAAAAAGGGCAGCCAAGCACCACGACGGGCTCCTGGAGAAGAAGAGGAAAGGTGGAGACCAGCGCCACCCTTGCAACAATGGCGGCAAAGATAACAAGAAGCCACCAGCTCTGGCCTTGGCCTACAAGGACTACACGCCACTCAACTCTCTACAAAGTACTACAAGTACCACCGTGGCACCGGGCATGATACCGAGGACTTCTACGATCTAAAGAATGAAATAGAGTCCCTCATCCACTAAGGACACCTCAAGCAGTTCGTCGGAGGAGAGGTCGGCGCCTCGTCATCCCAGGAACAACAGCAACACCAACAAGTGGCAGGCGTCACCGATGTCATTGCCGGGGCATGGTCTTGGGTGGAGCCTCAGCTTCAGCTCGAAAAGCCTACGCCAGGTAGCTCAACATCCAGGAGCCTGCCCTGAAGAAGAAGAAGTACCCGAATGCTCCGCAGAGGCTGAGTTGTCCACATGCCCTCATCTTTATTGACGAGGACTTAGAGGGGGTTACTATCTATCCCCCACAACGATGCTCTCATGGTCACAGCCATCATCTCCAATTTTATGGTGAAGAAGAACTTGGTGGATAGTGGCTTGTTAGCCGATATCATTTTGTACGACATCTATTAGAGAATGAAGCTCGCGCTAGAGCAACTCCAGCCGACTGACGCTCCCCTCGTCGACTTCTCCGGTAGCGTCACTCGGCCGGAAGGAAAGATTATTCTACCCATCACGGTAGGGACAGCGCCACACCAGGTGACTTGGATGCATGAGTTCCTAGTGGTGAAGGTTGCCTCTCCCTATAATGCGATAATGGGAAGACCAACCCTTCATGCACTAGGGGCAGCCACGTCCTCTTATCACTTGGCCCTTAAGTTTTCCACCGAGCACGGCATCGGAGTCATTCGTGGGAACCAACAGATCGCCCACCAATGCTACATGGCAATGCTAAAAGGAAAGAATAAGGAGGCCCTATCACTGGATGGCCTCGACCCCCAGGAAGAACCACCGAGCCAAGGCCAACCAGCTGAGGACCTCATCTCGGTTCTCTTGGATGAGTCAGCCCTAGAAAGGACAGTTCGCATCGGGCCCAACCTCCCCCCTGAACGCCTATCTGAACTGGCTGAGCGTGGACCCAAGCTCTAAGCCAGTTTGGCAAAAGAAGAGGAACTTTGCACCCTAATGATGGAAGGCTATAGGAGAGGAAGTTGATAAGCTACTCGATGCCGGCATCATCCGTGAGACCTTAACAGAGCCTGCTTGAAGGACAGTTTTCCTTTGCCGAGGATATACCACCTCGTCGATGCCACTGCAAGGTATGCACTACTCAGCTTCATGGATGCCTTCTCTGGGTACAACCAGATCCAGATGCACCCCAACGACGAGGAAAATACATCTTTCACCACTGAGCACGGCATGTATTGCTACAAGGTAATGTCGTTTGGCCTTAAGAATATAGGGGCCACTTACTAGTGCCTTGTCAACAAGATTTTCAAGAATCAAATAGGGAGGAATGTCAAAGCCTACGTGGAGGACATGGTGGTGAAGAGCCTGAAGTCTAAAGCACACACTTTGGACCTAGTCGAGACCTATTATACTCTGCGTAAATTCAACATGAAGCTCAACCTGAGCAAGTGTGCCTTCGAGGTTACCTTAGAGAAATTATTAGTCTTTGTCATCACTCAAAGGGGCATTGAACCCAATCCAAGCAAGGTACAAGCCATACTAGACATGGCACCCCCTCGGTCAGTAAAGGAGACTTAGAGACTCACCGGTAGGATAGCCGTCCTCAGTCGTTTCATGTCGAAGTTGGTAGACCACTGCCTTCCCTTCTTCCATGCCATCAAGAATCAGAAAGATTTCTAGTGGACGAAAGAGTACCAGCGTGCCTTCAATGAGCTCAAGATATACCTCGCCCCACTCCTGCTCCTCACTCGGCTAGTATTAGGGGAAACCCTGTATTTGTACCTATTAGCCTGAGATGAGGCTGTCAGCTTGGTCCTGGTGAAAGATGATGGAGTCCAGAGACCTATATACTATGTCAGCAAGGTCCTCAGCAACGCCGAGACCCGGTACCCCGAAGTGGAAAAGCTAGCTTACGCCCTCGTCACCTTGGCCAGAAAGTTCAGACCGTATTTCCAAGCCCACTCCATAGTGGTCCTGAAATATCAGCCCCTTAGGGCCGTCCTTTCCAAGACAAGGACTTTTGGACACCTGATTAAGTGGGCAATAGAATTGTCGGAGTTTGACATACAATACCAGCTGAGGCCCGCGATCAAAGTGCAAACCTTGGCTGACTTCGTAATAGAAAGCACTTTCATTAGGCCCCTCGGCCAACCTCGCGAAGATGAGCCAGAATAAGAATGACCGACCGAGGAGGTCACCCCCGCGTGGAGACTTTTTGTCGATGGTTCATCCAACACCAAGCGGAGTGGAGCGGGCCTCATTCTCCAAACCCCCGACAATGTCATCATAGAGTATGTGCTGAGATTCGAGTTCCCTACATCCAATAATGAAGCCGAGTACGAAGCCCTCTTGGTGGGGTTGTAGCTCGCCCGAAACCTCGGTTCCAAGCACGTCGAAGTCCTCAACGACTCATAGCTGGTGGTGAATCAAGTCAACAGTGAGTACGAAGCTAGAAAACAAAGCATGGCTAAGTACATCGCCAAAGTTCAAGAGTTATCCCGCCACTTCCAATGCTTCTCTCTCAACAAGTCCCGTGAGCTGAGAACTCCCGAGCCGACACCCTCTCCAAATTGGCGAGCACCTCGGATAAGGCCCTCGGCCGCACTGTGCGCGTGAAAATGAAGGGATGAGAGATCCATCGTATGGATGCCCAGATCTTGCGGAGTAAGGGGGCAAATTTCAAAAATTTTCTCTCCCTTCAACTGGGAATCGCATTCCTTATTTAGAAAAGCATATTTTTCAAGGATCAATCTTGAACMATGAACCCAACCAGATCTGAACCAACCAGATCTGAACCAAAAGGAGTAGGAGGGAGGATGTACCTGATATGGAGAATCAGTATCTCCCAATGGAGGTGTTCACACCCAAGGAAGGATACAAAATCTGCTCCCACTGAAGATGGCGCAGTGCAGGATGGAGCAGAATCAGCAATGTTCTTCCAAAAGAACTTGACCCTTCGCAAGAATCAACTGGAATGGCTTGTGAGTACAACTCCAATCAATCTTTTCCCAAAAGATTTGTATCAAGATCAGATCTTGATTTCTCCCAAGAACTAGAGATCGAACTGAAGGTAATGGCAGGGGCAGTAAGGAGGCGGCAAGAGAGTATTCGCAAGGTGCAGAATTCTCTCATCTTGTGATTTCAGCACTCAAGAGGATCTGAATGTGTGTCTTATTTTAGGCTGCCGCCCCCTTCTTTTTGTTAATCCTAAAGGATCAGCTCCTAATCCCATTAGGAGCTGCATATCCAAATCATATTTGGATCAGCCTTCTCTTCAGGTGATAAGGATAAACCCTTATCTTATCTGTAGATTATATTAGCTTTCTCCTAATCTCATTAGGAGGTTTCTAGATCTAAATCACATTCAGATCTGGACTCTCTGAGTGGATAGAATCAAGACCCTACCCTATCTGCTAATCTATCTCAGAATTCGTCCCATAATTAACTAATTAAATAGCCTAGTTCGAAATGGGCTTTAGGCCCATTAAGCTTATGTACTCACTTAACCTTCCTAACTGCTGCCCAGTTGGG
>NW_010729291.1:773742-791766 GCF_000365185.1 Nelumbo nucifera | reverse complement strand
AAACTGAATTAATGTTGATTTTCCTATTGCTATCCATGATTTCGGTGATCCGTAATTGTCACGAATAGTGGTACAAGTAGCAATTAGGTTAATATCTTTTTAGGTCAATTGTTCGTGACAGCCTTTGACCAATGAGGCCGAGTATGAGGTGCTAGAGAGGTGAAGCTGGAGTACATGCTTCAATTCCTATTCCGATCTTCAAACAATGAGGCTGAGTATGAGGTGATAATAGCTGGGTTGGAACTAGAAAAGGAGGTTAGAGCCAAGCATATTGTGGTTTGTAGTGACTCACAACTTGTGGTGAATCAAGTAAATGGAGATTACGAAGCACGAGAACCCTCCATGTCGGCCTACTTGGCTAAGGTAAGGGAACTCCTGCCAAACTTCAACTCCTGGCATCTCCAACAAATTCTGAGATCGGAAAATATAGAGGCTGACACTCTCTCCTGATTGGCCAGCACAATCGACTTGACAAAAAGAACAGTCCATATAGAAGACCTACCTTGCCCTTCCATAAAGATAGCAAAGGAGGTCACCCAAATCATAACTATAGAGCTGTGCTGGATAGACCCAATCTTTGACTACCTAAGGGAAGGCATATTGCCAAAAGAATGAAATGCAGCTCAGTGGATAGAACAGCAAGCAACTCGCTACGTGATAATAGGCAAGCAACTCTATAGAAGGTACTTCACGTTGCCATATCTTCGATGCCTGTTTCAAATTGAGGAAGATTAGGTATTACATGAGATCCATGAGGGACTTTGTGGAGGACAACTGGGGGGGCAGGGCCCTGGCCCAGAAAGCAGATGTACTCAAGATGGTCCAAAGATGTCATAAGTGCCAGTGAAACGCCAACATCCTACACTAGCCAGCGGCCAACCTGAAATACTTAACCAGCCCATGGCCATTCGCACAATGGGGGATAGACTTGTTGGGCCCCTTTCCTCCAATGAAGAGTCAGAAAAAGTTTCTAGTTTTTGCGGTAGACTATTTCACAAAGTGGGTGGAAGCCGAGCCGTTAGTCACCATAACATTTCGCGACGTTTAGAATTTCTTCTGGAAGAACATCATCTATAGGTTCAGTCTACCTAGGTGCTGATCTCAGACAATGGGAAGCAATTTGAAGACATCAAATTCCAGGACTGGTGTGTGCAAATGGGAATAAGACAAAATTTCACCTCGATTGCTCATCCCCAAGCCAACAGTTAGGCCGAAGTAACCAATAGGGCCATCCTCCAAGGCATCAAAGATCAACTATCCTAAGCTAAAGGTTTGTGGATGGATGAGCTGCCCAATGTGCTATGCACCTACCGAATGACTATCAAAACAGCAACTAGTGAAACACCTTTCAACTTGACATATGGAACTGAGGCGGTAATACCAACAAAGATGGAAGTACCAACACTACAATCTAAAGCATTCTGCGAAGAGACCAATGAAGAATACCTACGAGCAAATCTCGACCTGGTAGAAGAGGTAAGAGACCTGGCCTACATTTGAACTACAACATACCAACAATGTGTAGCTTGATAATATAACGCCCGAGTTAAGATATGTCAATTTAGATTTGTTAACCTGGTACTCAGGAAAGTTATGGTACCTAAGCCCAATGCAGGAAAGCTCGGTCTGAACTAGGAAGGCCCCTACAGAGTCTCCAAAGTGATAGGCAGGAATGCATACGAGCTCGAAACACTCAAAGGGAAGGCAGTACCCTAGGCTTGGAACATAAACAACCTGTATAGGTATTACTTTTGAAGTGAAGTGTTTCAAGCTATGTCTGCAAGCTCACTAAATTTCACTAAGGCACCCTAAAACCAATCGATAGCTCGGTCAAGGTGGGCGGAAGACAGATTCGAGGAGCTGCAACTACGGAAATGCGTTCGACCAGTATGATGACAACTCAGCCGAGCTAAAATGACAGTTGTAAAAAGACTAAATTCCATTGAAAGTAGAGAAAATCCAGAGGCCATACACACACTCAAAAATATAGAAGAGAGGGATCTCAATAGTTTGGACATCAAAAGGGCACAAAGGCCCAAGAACTTACAGGAGCACTTTGGCACCCGGAAACAACACAAGACCACCACTAGCAGAATAGTCGAGCTACTCATCGTCATTGCCACCCCAGACCTCGTCGCCACCACCTTCTTCATCCCCTTCCTCACCGTCATCCTCCTCCACCTTGAGGGTCAAGGGCTCCTCATCCACCTGTGTAACGAGGTCACCCAACACATCATGCACAGAAAAAGAGCCAAAGTTGAATGAAGGATGTAGTGCCTTCAAATAACAGCAGCATAACTTGAAACCCTTCTTCATCAAAGGGATACCGTCTTCCGCCCTCTTCTTCTCGTACTCTGGGGACTCCAAAAAGCGAGCAACAACTTCCTCCCCAGCTCAGCGCATATCCTAGGCATACTTCGACCGCCTCTCCTCCAACTGAGCCTGAGCCTCTGCCAGCCCGTGTTGTGCCTCAGTCAGCTCGCATTGCATCTTCTAGTTCACCTCGTAGAAGTTTCGACTGTCCCCCTCAAAGTCGACCTAAAGCCTCTGGTTAGAATGGAAGTGATCTATCAAATCCTGCCCGAAGGTGTTCACTTGCAAAAATCACAATCGAAATAAGATACTTCATAAGCAAGGATAAAGAATCTGTAAAGAGGACTAACCTGAATGATGCATTGGGTCAACCGAGCTCTGATGTTGATGGGGTCCAAGTCGCTATAGTGGCGCACATCCTCAGGGAGGAGCATACCCCTGGCTACCCAAAGAGCTACATGAGGATTGTTTGTGCGATCAATTACTAAGACATCGATGACGTGGGGAACAAAGGGAGGAATGTCCTCGACATAGGGGCCGGCCTCGCCCTCCTCCTAGCCGATCTGAGGTTGGAAGGTGGTAGGGCCTAGGTACTGATCAGTGCACATTGGCTCATCATCTCCCTCTAGGTCAACGACGGGAGGGACGGAGTTGGGCGATCTCACCTCGGCACTGGCCGTGGTCCCCTCCGTAGAAGAATGACAATCTGCCCTCCACTTCTTCCTGGGTGACCTATTCTCTTTGTTAACCGCTATCATGGAAGCCAAGCTCACCATATCTGAAGAAAAGACAAACAGTTAGACCATCAAACTAGATGTGAAGGAAATACAAAGTGCAGACACCATGCCCTAACGGCCCACCAACCTACACGACTCAGGCTGGCTTGTACAAGCATGGGCTTGGCCAGAAGCCTCTCTACCTGAACCTTTTCATGGACAAGCTCCTAAAGCACGACTTATAGCTCGACACCTTTGATCTCAGCAACACTCTGACAGTTACTATACCAAACGGTGTCCACACCCCAACCACCATCATTAGCAAGAAAGAAACATTTTTTCTTCCACTCCTTACTTTATTGGAGAAATCTACTAGTACCTTCCTCCCACTATGAAAGGGAAGAAAGAAGCATAAGGGACCCAAGATTTTTTTCATGTGAACTAAAGAAGAGAAAACCTCAAAACTCATTGGAAAGTTACGATGGTGGCACAAGGTGATCAGCCCCACCAAAGTTCGGATTGCATTGGGGGCGAACTGACCCAGAGATACATGATAACACCTCAAGACAACAATTGCAAAAGGATGAAAGGGGAAGCGGAGATCAGCAGCCAACTTCTCCTCATAGACACATAATGCATCACGGTCATGGCCCCAAGGATAGTGGTCAGCATTCAACTCGATCCATCTGTACTCATTGGTGATTTGGCACCTATGACATAGCTCGGTTGTTTGCTCCCTAGACAGTTCGGTCAGGCCAAACATATCTATAACTTGCTCAACCTCATGCCTCTTCCCCCACCAAAGCACCAGTGTAGTACTCTCCATACAAGTCCTCACCCGAGGAATGTGCCTCTCTATTCAACCTCTAATCGGGCAACCTTCCCCCAGATGGACTATCAGACATTGCGAAGACCAGGGTACTCATTGGAGAAACAAAAGAAGGTTGAAGACAATGATGGTGGAACTCGTACCAACAAAGAGCAGAGCTTGGACTAACAGGCCAACTCTACTCACAACCTCCTCTGACCAGGCACCACCAAGAAGACTCCAAAAGAGAAACAGTGTAAGTGGGGACCTCGATGGGGGACCCCATACTTATAACCCGCCAAGTGACAAGATTGATAGTACAGATGTGCCGATAGCTAGGTTCCATCTAGCAACGAGGAAAGTTGCGTGCCTCTTTGACAGTACAGATGCCCCATACTCCAAAAGAGGCAAGTTGTGTGCCTCTTTGAAAATTTTCCCCGCGTGTGCTCTCTCCTCTCTCTAAATTTAAAGTTTGAAAGAAAAGTTGCAGCCCACCCGGCCTCAGACCGAGTTAGTAAAGTAAGCCAAGCGACCCGCGAACTCAAGAGTGGGGGCAATTGATGAGGGGAGCGATTTGGTCCTCCTAATCAAATAACAACACGTGGCCCCTAGTCGACACCTCGGCACTGAGTCAGCAGACCAGCTCGGTAAGTTAGCTTGGAGCACCTCGTTCAGGCCCAACTCCACCTCGGCAAGGCTGAGCAGGCAGAACTTGTAAGATTACGACGACCTGTCCTAGGAGCCAGCTGATTTGAGAGTACCTATGGCGACCTACGAAGGATAGCTCGCTAACCATCCCCAACAGTTCGCTACCAAAGGTGCCAATGCAACCGTTCGAATGGCTCACTATGTTGCATGCCTCGACTTTACTCAAACAAACTATAACTGCCGCAAGGATCTCACAAATGATGCATTAATGCATCAGATAAAGTGAAAGCAGCTCCATAGGAAGCTTAGAACCATTGCCTAGAAGACTGTGAGCCTTGGGACCTATAAAAGGCACCCACACCCACTTGAAAAGGTATGCGCACTGAGTACACTTGAGCTCTCTCAAACTTTTAGAAGATTATCAAACACTTTCCGACTTAAGCATCAAAGTGCCCTCCCTGGGTAAAAGATACTCGGGCACTCTCACCTTCTTCCCCTTACAGCATGCATCAGCTCGGTTATCCAAATATCAGCTCAGTCTTCTTCCAGCTCGACCAAGCTAAGAAGATATCCAAGTCTGAGTCTGAGTCATTAGATACGAGGGAGCTTCCAGATTGCGCAACATCAGTTTCCATCAGAGAGAGTGCAAACCTGATCATTCACTTAGTCCATAAAAGAGGCCAATCCTATCACTATTATCACCCACTTAAGTGAATTCTTAGACTGCTCCAACATACCCAGGTTTTGACCCACAAAGGATCTCACTGATATGCATATCAAAGACAACCCAATCTGACACCTAGTGTAGTACCATAATCAAGTCTAAGGGTTATGTATAACTTTCTAGTTTTGCCCATCAATTCCCAAGGTCTAGGGCATAACTAGAAAATGGTCCGGGTATAGTGTTTCAACCAAACACACACTACATGTGCTTTGGGTCTAACCTTAGTAGCTAAGACAAGCTACCCAAACTTCTTTGGAAGCACATCAGTGTCAATCTTGGTAGGATAAACTCCCCAAGCCTATCCAACAACTGAGAACATTCTAAACTAACACGAGTCTCATAAGTATCCAGTTTAAAGGGTAAATTCACARAAACATACCAATGTCAACATGAAACAATAATGTTCTTTCATTCATTTACAATAAATGTATCTACACATCAATCTGATTGGAGCTAAGGGCATACACAGTCTAACATGGTCCCCCTTGCCATGCTGGCTACCGGAGGTCACCAACTTCCATTAGCATCGATGTCATTGGGGTACCTGTTCAAGCTGATGGATGACATAGTCCATTAGATGATGGATCCAGGATGCAAGAGGCGTATTAGTTACATTTTCACCCCCTTCCAGTTCATGTACATCTGCGAATGTCTGGAGCTTAGCATCATGCCCCAATGTCTCTCTCCTATGAATGTCACTATCGCAACTTTAAAGGGAAACGAGACCGAAGATCATTCATTGGGGGTCTATCGTGGAAAGTGATGGCTTCGCACTACAAGGCTCAAGGACTTCAGTGTAAATGAGGTTGAGTTGAAGTTGGCGTCCCTCAAAGGTTTCGTGTGGAGGCCTTATACCCGGGATGTTGGGCATACTATGTTGTTCTGTGTTGCCACCCTTGTTCTTGAGGATGGCGACTAGTAGTATGTTGTGGAGGTGACACATCCCCTTGCAAGTGTGGTGCATCTTATTCTTTGGACTGGTGTGATCGCATACTTGGACTGCGCTGGTGAAGCCCAAGTTATAGCTTATCGCCCTGATAGGATCCTCCGCCAGTTTGGCTATGACGATCTGGGTGCCCAGCTTCTTCAATATTTAGGGGAAGACATATTTTGGACCCGGTGGCATGATTTCGTGTTCCTGGGAAGTTCATGGTTCCCTATTGCAGGTTATGGGAGGGTTTAGGCTTGTAAGTCCCTTCATTTTGCATACATGTGCTCATTGTTCGGGGGCCTCCAAATGTTCATGTCTACGACTCCCTGCCCACGTCATGTTCTAGCTCCCCCTCTAGGTCATGCTGCAAACCAAGAGTAGGCATCGGCTAATCCTCAACCAATCCCACCGATTCTAGAGGAGTGAAAATTCATGGGTGTTGTTCAAAAGGAAAAGCACCATACTTTGGAGAAGAGTGAAGGCAATTTCCCTCCTGTGGTGAAGAGGACTAGATCGACAATGGTGCCCCGTGCTTTTATTCCGCTTACATCAATGGTGCCATGCACCCCCCGAATCGAACATTGTCTCATCTTGAGTTAGGGAGGATCAAGTTAGGGGCTCACCACGAACAAATCCTAAAGAGGTTAGGCAGGATCCCCCAACCCCGACACCCGAAGTAAGAAACACGGCTGGCATGGAGTCAGCGTAGTCGGAGATGCCAATCTCCCCAACCAAAGTTATTTCTGTCCATGTCTTAGGTGGACATGTGAAGAAGATGGCTCCCGGTCCGCATAGGAGGGAGCCTAAGAAGATTGATTTGGTAATAATTTATATTTCTGATGTATTTGTTTTAGTACTGCCATGATTACCATGGCATTGCTTTTACTAATCTTTTTACAGTCTTTTGTTTCGAAGAGAGTGGAGGCTGATGACACTCAGCCCGATGCAAAGACCCCACGAGTCTCATTTGAAGGCATTGTAGGTGAAAAGGTATAGATAGTTTGGGTATTTTTATGGTTTTCTTATTGAATATATCTTATTGTACTAATCGTTTGTAGTTTATCTCATCGCAGGTGATTTTCAATGTGGATCCTTCCGTGGTGCTGGTCTCGCCCATTATCAGGTGGCTGGTGCGTGACCAACAGCCCCCCACCGAGGGTCAAGGAGGAATTAAAGACCTTTGCAACAACCTTGCAGATGCTAGGGTTTCCAAGGATCTACTATTGATCACATCACGCTAGTCTCCAACAAGCCAAAAGGAGGAGAGACCCCCATAGGTCTACAAAATCAGCCCCCCATCGAGTCGGTGGGCTAGACAGAGTTTGTCCAAAAGGATCTTCCAGCAGCCRGAACACATGAGGAGCCGGTCTTTGGGTCAGGGCAGCCTRCCAAGGAAGGGTAGGAATGAGCTGTAGTGAAAGTGTCGTCTGAGTTACACACGAGACAATGGTAGCAGACACCAGTCATAATGAAGAAAATACGCCCACTACTCTTGTCGAGGCTGAGCTCATTGGGGATACACCTATCGTGGACATAGGGGCTCATCCCGAAGTTCAACCTGTGAGCTCAGACATAACAATGCCACCCGAGGTACTGTCACGTGACGAGGAGCTTGCATTAGTGTGACAGGAGCTCAGGGAGTATTGTGAGAAACACAAGATTTCTCCTCTTGGTTACTCCGTCGTAGACCTAGTCGCTATTTAGGGCCTCCATTGAAATGTTGAGTATGTTGTATCGAGCTCTATTTCGAAGTCCACTTCTGTTATTATTCAAAAGGGTTGGTTGTCGTCTACTGGCATTCCTCCGGTGGTTATGGGAACATATTGAACACTATTGAGGCCATGATGAACTGATCATGGACCATTCCATAGAGGAACTATCGTGGTCTGCATTCTCTCAATGGTTAAGTACTTGTGAGTCCTTCATTGCACTAGGTTTTCAAATGGATCAGATTAAGGTGCGAGTTGTGCTAATAGCTCATGTTCAGGGGGTCACAGGCCATTTCTCGATCTTTGAAGGATGCCCGTCTACGCCTCAAGGTGGTTGAAGCGAACCTCTCAAAGACAACCAAGAAGTTAAATGCTCTACTTGACGAGTGTAGTCATCAACGAAAGATAGTGTTGCAATACGAGGTAGAACAAAAGGAGTTGTTAGATATTGAAGAGTAGAAGTAGAGTCTGGCAGAGATAAGCGAGATGAGGAAAGAGTGGTATGCAACATGAAGTGTACACTTATTTGATGTAAATCACCCAAATTGTGTAATGAATAACATTTTGTTATACTTTCATGTAGTCTATCTCAGATATTCTGTTAATTATAATTTCATCGACCAGAGGAGTTTAGGTTCATCTGATTGAGTACAACGTCGGTAGTGCCTCGATGGGCTGGTCATGATTCCAGTTATGCCATTCAGATCCTGTGTGAACTTTGGCATCCTTGTGCAAGGTCCCTCATCATGTCTGAGATTTCAGCACAACAACTGCACGTAGATGTCTATATACCTAAAAAGGATAGCTAGATGCAAAAAGGATTAAACCTTATCAAAGGCAATAACTTTAGTGTGACCCCTTTCTCGAGAAAGTTTAACTTATGACATTTTTGAAAAGGTTAAGCGTTGCCTGCAAAGTGCAGACTACACCTTAGTAAAAAAAATTAGGCTTTATCGCACATACGAAAGTACAGTTAAGATCTAGCTGTTATCCATAAGGTTTTGAACATGTGCATGGAATGCAAGTACTATTTCATAAGAAAAGTCATGTTAGTGTCATCGCACATGTTGAAGTTATGTACTTATTAGGAAAAACAAAGTTCATCGCAAACACCAGGTTAAATATTTTTCATAAGACAAGACAAATGTTATCGCAAATGCCGAGGTTAAGTGCTTTTGTAAATCAAGGCAAATGTCATCACAAATGCCCAGATTAAGTTCTTGGGAGAGCAAAAAACAATCACATAAAATGTAAAGTTTGTTGCAATGAAAGTGTTAAGTATCAACATCCAAGTGCCTAAGTGTCATCAAGTGTTAGAGAGTCACCACAATAATTTAAAGAAAAGGAGTTATCTGTGTATGTGTCCACTAGACCTTGTCACATACTAGGATTTCATTGCACCATTGTGAGAACCAATTATCGGCCAAATTTTGTCGTCATGTTAAAGTTTGCTATCATATGAAAGGAAAATAGAGCTTCCTCGCTTTTTGAGGAAGTAAAACCTTGCTATGCATGCGAGAACCGAATATCGTCGCATTTAGAGAAAATAAAAAACAGATTCATTGCAGCTGGGCTAGTTAAGTTCCAAAGTAGTTAAGTTATATCCCTCCACATTAGAGGAAGTTGGGTACTGTCGTGTTTGGGCCTACTGAAATGTCATCATCAAATGTGCACAATCAATTGTATAAGTTTTATTGTTTATGAGAAAGTTAATCACTATGTTTCATCGTGCTCTCGAGGAGGGTGCGATTGCACATACCAATAAAGATAGATGAGGTCCAACCAAATATTACTCTTCATGTATATAGGGAATAGATAAAGTCATTCTTGGATTTCCAGGGTAATCTATCGCGCATAAGGAAGTTTTATTGTCAAGATGCCTTTTCATGTCCAATGCGGTTAGATTCCCCTATTTCCAAAGTAATCATACATATTCACAAGGGTGAAATACTCAGAACTTATCATTATACCTATGTCCAACATGCTTTTCCTGGGACTGTTAGGGTTACTCATCGCAAGCTGTAGTGTACCTGTCTTTCTTTGCCATTGCTCCTGGGATTGCCAAGGCCTTTGCATGGAGCATGCAGCATCGTGGAACCGACCACGGCATCATGGAACTAGCCAGGATAAGTATGATTGTGCCTAGGGTTACCAGGGTCTTTGCATGGAGCATATAGCATCGTTGAACCGACCACGGCATCCTAGAACCGACCAGGGTATGTATGAGTGCACCTGGGATTGCTAGGGCCTTCACATGGAGCATGCGGCATCATAGAACTAGTCATGGCATCCTGGAACCAGACAGGGTAAGTATGAGTGTGCCTGGGATTACTAGGGCGTTCGCATGAAGCACGCAGCATCACGGAATCGGCCAAAGCATCCTAGAACTGGCCAGGGTAAATAAGTGTGCACATGGGGTTACCAAAGCCTTCACATGGAGCATGCGGCATCGTGGAACCGGCCACAACATCCTAGAACCGACCAGGGTAAGTATGAGTGTGCCTGGGGTTTCCAGGGCGTTTGCATGGAGCATGCGGCATCGTGGAACCTGCCACGGCATCCTGGAACCGACCAGGGTAAGTATGAGTGAGCCTGGGGTTGAAAGAATGGTAAGATCCATCATATGGATGCCAAAAGGGTGCGGAATGGGTGGGCGAATTTCAAAAATTTCTTACCTTTCTTCCAACTGGGAATCATATTCCCTAAATTTAGAATACAGTATTCAAGGATCCGACTTGAACCAAAACCGAACCAGATCTGAACCAAAAGAGAAGGGAAGGGATATACCTGATCCGGAGAAATAGTATCTCCCAATGTCGGTGTTCACGCCCAAAGAAACTCCCAAGAACCACTCCCACGGAAGATGACACAGTGATAATGAAGCAGAACCAGCAGTGTTCGTCCCACGAACCAGGTTCTTCTGAAAAACTCGATGGAAGCAATGAGCACCACACACGATCAACCTTTCAGCAAAGATTGATATCAAGAACCTTTCTTGATCTTTCCCTTACAGAGAAAATGAACTGGCAATTGATGGTGGCAGCTGCTGGAGGAGAGGGCTAGAGCAGAAGGTGGTGAATAGCTTTCTTCTCTCTAGGGTTTTCTCTGAGATCCTATCTCAAGATGCAGTGTGTTCTGCGAATACCCTTAAGGTTCGAATTCTTGTAATTCGAAATTAGGGTTTCTCCTCTTTTCTTAGTGATTAAGAAACCTCCTAATCTCATTAGGAGTTATCCTAATCCAAATCTGTATTTGGATAAGGAGTCTTCTTAATCCTATCTGTAGATTGGATCAGCCACTCCTGATCTTATCAGGAGGTTACTAGATTCAAATCCTAATTTGAATTTGGTCTCCATGAGTGGATAGGGTTAAGACCCAATCCTTTAGGCTTGACCTAACCTCAGATCCGCCTCTATGAGTGTCTGATCAAATCAGCCTAGTTCGAAATGGGATTTAGGCCCAATATGCATCAAGTGCTCAATAGGCTTCCAAACTGCTGCCTAGTTGGGCTTCTTTGTATGGTGTGAGACCCAAGCATTGATCTACACATCAGCCACATGGGTTCGGTCCAGCCTCTGTTACAAGGCCTAGCTGAATTCACTGGAAAGCCCAGTGAACCCCTTGAGCCCATCAAACTTGCACTTTATTCATTTACACTAAATGTCTAAAGTACATCAAAACTGATTGGAGCTAAGGGCATACAAATTGTCTAACAGCTCCCACTTGCACTTAGGTCCAATCTGGTACAAGCCGGAGTCCCATGCTTTCCACGTGTTTCTCAAACACTTTCTATGTGAGTGGCTTAGTCAATGGGTCTGCCACATTATCCGCTAATGCTACCCTCTGAATCAAGACGTCCCCTCTGCCAATAATCTCCCGCAGTACGTGGTACTTCCTCTCGATGTGCTTTGACTTCGAGTGGGCTCGAGGCTCCTTAGCCTGGGCGATCGCTCCATTGTTGTCACACAACAACAGGATGGGTGATGTGCTGGATGGGACCACTCCTAATTTGTGAATGAACTTTTTCATCCACACGACTTCTTTGGCAGCTTCACTTGTGGCAATGTACTCGGCTTCGGTCGTGGAGTCTGCCGTGGACCCCTGTTTGCTCCTTTTCTAGGAAATAGCACACAATCCTATCGTGAAAACATACCTAGATGTAGAATCTCTATCATCTAGGTCCGACTGGAAATCAGAATCAGTATACCCTTGGGTTTGTAGTGAACTACCATCAAATACCAGATAAAACTCTTTTGTCCTTCGATGGTATTTGAGTATGTTTTTCACAACAGTCCAATGCTCCTGCCCTGGGTTGGCCTGGAACCTGCTTACCACACTCACCACATGAGTAATGTCAAGGCAAGTGCACAGCATGGCATACATGATGATCCCTACGGATGAGGCATAGGGAACGTCTTTCATGCCCTCAATCTCCTTAGAAGTCTTGGGAGGCATCTTCTTGGAGAGAGTGACTCCATGCCTGAAAGGAACGTTTCCCTTCTTGGAGTTCTCCATGTTGTACCTTTTGACAATTTTGTCAATGTAAGCAGCCTGAGATAATCCTATTATCTGCTTCGATCTATCTCTATAGAGTCAAAAACCTAGTATATGGAAGGCTTCTCCAAGATCTTTCGTGGAGAATTGTTGCAAAAACCACACCTTGACCGAAGTCAACATTCCTACATCATTCCCAATGAGTAGGATATCGTCCACATACAACAGCAAGAAGGTAACCTTATCACCACTGGACTTCCTGTAAACACAGGGCTCATCCGGATTCTGCTCAAAGTCAAACGATTTGACGACAGAGTCAAAATGGATGTTCCAACTCCTAGAAACTTGCTTAAGTCCATATATGGATCTATTAAGTTTACATACCATGTGTTCCTGACCAGCAGCAATGAAGCCTTGCGGCTGCTGCATGTAGATATCTTCACTAAGATCTCCATTCAGGAACACAGTTTTGACATCCATTTTCCAAATCTCGTATTCATGGTATGCTGCTACAACTAGCAGGATCCTAATGGATTTAAGCATGGCCACGGGCAAAAAGGTTTCCTCATAGTCGATGCCCTCTTTTTGAGTATACCCTTTCACCACCAAACAAGCTTTGTAGGTCTCAATCTTGCCATCGGGGCCCTTCTTCCTCTTATAGATCCATTTGCAACCAATTGCTTTTACCCCAGAGGGCGGATCTACTAGAGTCTAGACTCCATTGGCCTCCATCGAGTCCATCTTGGCTCTTATGGCCTCCACCCACTTACGGGAATCAATGTCCAACATAGCTTCCACGTAAGTCATGGGATCCTCCTCACTAGTCAAGGYTTCCACCAGGTAACTATCCTAGTCATAACCATAATGGACTGGTGGCCTAGATACCCAGGTGGATCTTCTAGGTTGGTCACTACCTGGAACTTGTGGGACACCTCCCACTACTCCGGAGCTCTCCTCATCAAGAACTATTTCCTGACGATGGGTGTCCAGGATGTAATTGGTCTCTAAGAACTGGGCATTTCAACTGCAGAACACTTTCTGCTCACTTGGGTCATAGAATAGATAACCCACCGAATCCTT
Organism: Nelumbo nucifera; assembly: GCF_000365185.1. The sequence goes on along the minus strand of NW_010729291.1, from coordinate 778,343 downwards.
TGGGTAGCCTACAAATAGGCAACGGCTGGTCTTGGATTCCAACTTGTCCGCACTCGTTCTTTTAACGTATGTAGGATAACCCCAAATCTTCAAGTGTCTGACACTTGGTTTCTTTCTGGTCCAAAGTTCATATGGAGTTTTTGGAACCGATTTGGTTGGAACCCGATTCARCACGTAGATAGCAGTCTCTAATGCATATCCCCAAAAGGATGTGGATAATTCTGAGCGTGTGAGAAGTGACTGGACCATGTCTAACAAGGTCCTATTCCTCCTCTCTAAAACACCGTTATGCTATGGTGTAGCAGGAGGAGCTAACTATGATATTATCCCGTTGGCCTTCAAGTAGCCCCTGAATTTGTCGGAGAGATACTCGCCACCTCGATCTGATCGAAGGGCCTTAATTTCTCTCCCTAACTGTTTCTCAACTTCTTGTCTGAACTCCTTAAACTTTTCAAAGGATTTGGACTTCTGTCTCATTAGGTACACGTAACCATACCGCGAGTAATCATCGGTGAAGGTGATGAAATACGCGTGTTGGTTACGAGTCCTAACACTCAGGGGACCACATACATCAGTATGTATAAGGTCAAGCATGCTTGTACATCTTTCAGGCTTACCGTTAAATGGTCGTTTTGTCATCTTACCTTGGAGGCAAGGCTCACAAGTGGGAAGATCTTCTACGGTTAGAAAATCCAAAGGACTATCCTTTACCAGCCTTGTGATTTGGTCAATACCGATATGGCCAAGTCGGAAATGCCACAGGCACGTGGGACTAACTATATCACAAGTTCTCTTTTTGGAGATTTCGATCGATGTAGTTTCAGCTAAGTTAGTTTCTAGATAAGGACGTAGAACATAGAGACCGTTCTCCAGTTCCCCACATGCGATGAATTTATTGTTCCTTTTAATAGTAATCATTATACTAAAATAGATAGTATATCCTTAAGTACAAGAATTCCTTCTCTAAAGACTAATTCTATGGTTCCTATCGCCGTAGCTGGAACACTTGCAGAAGTCCCCAAGTAAAGCGTCACTTCCCCTTCACTCAGCCTTCTGCTTACTTTGAACTCTTGCCATGAATTGCACGCATGAGTTGAAACCCCAGAGTCAACACACCAGGACATAGAACTAACTAACAGATTAGTCTCTATCACACAAGTTTCGAGATTACCTCTCTTAGATTCCAAGTAGAAGGGACAGTTCCTCTTCCGGTGGCCGGCCTGCTTGCAGAAGTGACAAACATCGGATGGCTTGTCTTTCTTTTGCTTCTTAGATTTGGTGGCCTTTTCTAGGGCTTTCTCTTTGCTCTCCTCTTCTTGCCAAATTTGCCAACTTCAACAAGCATGGCTATCGGCTCATCCGTCCTAATCAGTTCTTTGGCTCGTTGCAACTTATTGTTGAGCTCATGCAAGCTAACGTTCAGCTTGTTCATGTTAAAATTCATGATGAACGGATTGAAGGACGGAGGCAAGGAGTTAAGAATGGCATTTATCTGTGTGACCAGATCTAGCCCGGAGCCAAGGGCCTCCATCTCGTTTATGTAACCCATCATCTAGAGATAATGGTCATGAACTTGCTGCCCCTTGGTCATCTACGCAGTCATGAACTGCTTCAGGACCTTTTGGCGAGTAAAACGATTCTGCTCTTCGTACATAGTCTTTAGACTATCCAATATGTCTTTGGTGAGTTCGATCTGATCGAACTGCCTCTATATTAGATTATCTAGAGAGGCTATGATATAGCAGTGGACTAGGGAGTTTTTCTCCTCCCACTCTTGGTATTCCCTCCTACAGGCTTCTAAAGCCCTGTCTCCCGGACATTCCGGTGCAAGATTCTTTGCCACCTTATCTAACTTTTTTTAAGTCAGAACCAGCATAAGGTTTCTAAACCACTCGGCATAGTTTGGTCCCTTAAGATTATTATTGTCGAGAAGCTTTGCAAATTGACCATTTTCCATTTTCTGGTAAAACAACAAAATGTTAGTCCACAACCGTAGTTGGATTCAAGTTACCTACATAGATATGGCTTTTAATCTATGTTCCATTTCCATTTGTTTATCTCTGAGATTTCCCTCCCATCTCAGTGACGGAGATGGAAAAATGTCTCTGGAAATGTGGGAAATCACATAGGGTGCATGGAGCCAACTGTTTCAGCTGCATAACCCCACCACCTTTCTGTGAAGGATCACATCGACTCATCGTATGAGTTTTCCCTTTGGCCTCTGTCAGACAAGGTTCATAGCCATTTTAGGGTAAACCTTTTTGTCCAGTGAGTGTTCACCCATCATATTCAAGTTACGCCAAGGTACTGTGAGAGAGTTCCCATTTTCTAGTGAAGCCCTCCCACATCAGTCTATGACGCCCCTATCATCTTATGAAACACTCTGGCAGATCCAACAGCAAATGGATAGCCCAATTTTATGGTGCATTTCCTCATTATTAAAGGACCCATCATCGTGTTAATGACAAAAGGCCTTTAGAGAGTTCATCACATGAATCTCCCTATCACATGCACTCATATTGCTGGAGGGAACAAAATTGAGGCCCTAGTTAATTTAGGTCAAACCAAAGTGGCTCCTGCTGACTTTCATAAAGTCAGATTTCTAGTGGCCCAAATTGGCTAGGGTTTCCGCACGCATCCCTTTTCAGGGTTGTGGGGCCCACCACGAAGGGAGTGGTCATCCAATGACCGTAAGGGACACCATGGCAATGATGTGCATTCAGCCATGGTGTGCGCAAGAGCCACTATCGCATCATCATGGGCCAAGTGCTTATGGCCAATGGTCGCAACACATCATACATCCATACATCACATGCAATGGAAGAATTGATCCAATCAATCACTTGCTGTAAAGCCCATTAATAAGCCCATTTAAAAGTCCATAATATTAACAATTAGCAATATCTAAGTATATGGGCTGAATAGCGGTTAGCAGTTCGGCCCATATAGCTTTCACACAAAAGTGGGCTTGAGCAGTTTTAACTCTTTAAAACTGGGCTTTACAGGTTGGGCCAAATTGATTTTTACAATTAAACATTAGTTTCAGACCTAGAAGTGGGAGAAATTATGGCTGAAAACAGTCTCCTTCGAACCCTAGATTCGGTCCAAACAGTTTTGGTCCAATCTGGTCTGAAATGGTTTGAAACTAATTTTCAATTCAAGAATCAATTTCAAGAAAGATCTGAAATTAACAATTCTGATTACAGACAATCATAAATCAGATATGGGGCTGTTCGTACTAAATCCACCTGCAAAACAGAGATTATAACACAAGGTTGTAGTTTCATAAACTGTAAAAACGCAGATTACGATAGTGATATCTGCGAATCTCCAGCACCGCCGCCAACTTCAATCAAGAAATAAAAAAAATAGAAATCCTAATTTCTATTTATTAATTACAACTTTATTGAATCCTATACATTCAGTCTAGAAAGAAAAAAAATTACATACCGAATGAATAGAATACTGCTAATAGAATGCGCAAACATTCTGCGCTAAAACTGCACTTCGATCTCCATGTACGAACAGTCCAATAAATCAAGAAATAAATAAAGAACAGTTCTAAATCAAATTCAGATTTATAAAATTAATTTCAGATCAATCACCCCACATCCAGAAACAATTTTGTAGAAATAAAATTCAATCTGCGCAAATCCGGGTAGAACACCTTCTGCCCATTTGCGTAGGTTCAGATCTGATTTTATTTGATTCAAGATTCGAACATGTGGCTCTGATACCACTGAAAGAATGGTAAGATCCATCATATGAACACCAAAAGGGTGCGGAATGGGTGGGTGAATTTCAAAACTTTCTTACCTTTCTTCTAATTGGGAATCAAGGATCTGACTTGAACCAAAACAGAACCATATCTGAACCAAAAGAGAAGGGAAGGGATATACCTGATTCGGAGAAACAGTATCTCCCAATGTCAGTATTCACGCCCAAAGAAACTCCCAAGAACCGCTCCCACTAAAGATGACACAGTAATAATGAAGCAGAACCAGTAGTGCTCATCCCACGAACCAGGTCCTTCTGAAGAACACGATGGAAGCAATGAGCTCTACACACGATCAACCTTTCAGCAAAGATTGATATCAAGAACCTTTCTTGATCTTTCCCTCATAGAGAAAATGAACTGGCAGTAGATGGCAGCAGTTGCTGGAGGAGAGGGATAGAGCAGAAGGTGGCGAATAGCTTTCTTCTCTCTAGGGTTTTCTCTGAGATCCTATCTCAAGATGCAGTGTGTTCTGCGAATACCCTTAAGGTTCAAATTCTTGTAATTCGAAATTAGGGTTTCTCCTCTTTTCTTAGTGATTAAGAAACCTCCTAATCTCATTAGGGGTTATCCTAATCCAAATTTGTATTTGGATAAGGAGTCTTCTTAATCCGATCTACAGATTAGATCAGCCCACTCCTGATCTTATCAGGAGGTTACCAGATTCAAATCCTAATTTGAATTTGGTCTCCATGAGTGGATAGGGTTAAGACCCAATCCTTTTGGCTTGACCTAACCTCAGATCCGCCCCTTTGAGTGACTGATCAAATCAGCCTAGTTCGAAATGGGCTTTAGGCCCAATATGAATCAAGTGCTCAATAGGCTT
>NW_010729291.1:728518-759210 GCF_000365185.1 Nelumbo nucifera | reverse complement strand
GCCGGCAGTTTGGTTTCCATCAGAGAGAGTGCATTCCCGATCATTACCTTTGTCCGACAAAGGGGCTGATCCTATCACTATGATCACCCACTCAGATGAATTCTCRRACTGTCMCAACATACCYAKGTTTTGACCCCCACTAAGGATCTCACTGATTGGCATATCAAAGACAGCCCAATCCGACACCTAGTGAAATATCATAATCGAGTCTAGGGGTCAGGTGTAACTTTCTAGTTTTGCCCATTTGTCTCTAAGGTCCAGGGCAATACTGGAAATCTGGTCCAGTTCAAGGATTCGAGTAATCTCATACTGCATGTGCCTTGGGTCTTACCCTGGTGGCCAAGACAGGCCATCCCAACACTTGGCGGCACACTAGTATCAGCCTTAATAGGATTAATCTCCCCAGACTTATCCAATGGCTGTGAACATTTAAAACTAACACGAGTCTCAATAAGTGTCCAGTTTTAGAGTCTTACACAGAATCATACCATACAACATGAATCAAACATGCACTTTATTTATTTACACTAAATATCAAAAGTACATCAAATCAGGTTGACGCTAAGGGCATACAAAATTGTCTAACACCTCCTTAGTACATGGGAAAGGAGGAGGGATCGGTAAGTTGTTCCTTTTGCCTTGGAGATTGTTGCAATAGTAGGGCCCCTACCTAGGCCCTCCATTTTTATGAGTCTTCTTATCAACGGCATAAGCCTCATTCCTTCCATATTGTCCCAAGGGAGGAGTAGATTGGGGCATGGTGTTCTTAACAATGTATGTTGTTCTCTTTGCGCACTTCCATAGCTAACTAACAGTTTTGATCTCTACATTCTCGATGCCAATCCTGTAGGCGGGCTGCATGCTGTGTACACGTTACTCGATGAAGCTCCTTTTAGTGACATGTTCAATGAAGATAGAATGAGTCAGCTTTTGAAATCTCATGACATAGGCCAGATGGTCTTCCCCTGTGCATTGCTCCATGTTGCGCAGATTGGCCATTGTCAGTCTTCGCTCCAAGGTGAACCACTTCGATAGGAATCGCTTTGCTAGTTCCTCTCATGAGTCGATGATGCCCGCGCTTAAGTTGATGAACCAGGTATACGCAGGCCCAGTTGGAAATTTGGAGAACTCTTTGTCTTTCAAGTCCCTATCTAGAGCAAAAGACCCCAAGACATCCTTGAATTTGTTCACGTGCTCTTGTGGGCTTCCTTTCTGTCCGTCATACTGAGGCCATTGCTGGGGGGAACATAGCCGATAGGATAGGATATATAGAGGATCTAGTCGAAGTAAGGTTTTTGTAGGACAAGCGAGGCTTGGGCTTGGTTCTGGTTTTCCATCATCAGTCCTAACATATTCTTTTAATTCATCATGACTGAGTGGTGCTTCTGCCACTGGGTCCATCTGAGGAGCGACCCAGGACTGTCCAACATTGGGTTGACTAGTCTGCACGGGCATAGGGTTGACCTTAGCAGGTTGCTTGACTACAGCAGGATTTAGATTAGTTGAATGATCGCCAGTGGGAATAAATGTAGGAAGAGCGGCTGGGATAAAAGGAGACTACTCAGTCTTGGTGGACTGTTGGAGAATGAGCTATAGGGTGGCTCTTGTCTTGGCCTGCATCTATTCCAGGCGGTCAAAGCGGGATTCGAACTAGTAAACTTTGTCTAAAGGTATTTCAATATCGACCTGCTCGGTTGATTCCATCCCGAACTGGTCTCCAACCTCTAGGTTGGTGTTCTCTTGGGTGTTTTCATGTTCTTCAGAGATAGGAGAAAGGTTGATCCTGTGTGCGGCTATCCTTTGTGTTCAAGGAACTAACTAGAGATTCTAATGTAAGTGTGGTGTTGAGGCTACGTACGAGGATCTCTTGAAGGGCAAAGGAAGACCGAATGCAAGAGGTAGGCTAGAGGCTAGGGTAAATGTGAGTGATAAGATGATCCGTTCATTATGAGATGGACCCCTATTTATAGGAAGTGATCCCCAGATCCCAAAAGGAAGGAGCCAAAAGCATTTGATTTCCACTAGGAAAGGGAATATTGGATTCGCTGTTAGTTGTCAGGGAACACTACTAGGGTTCGCCACATGTCTTACAAGATATCTCTTAGACAAACTTTCCTTTTGTCCGAGGATTCTCATAATCCGCATGTGCTACTTCCTTTCGTGACCCATTTAATCAATGTTGAATGAGTGGCATCATCATTTAAAGGGTGCGCCATTACTAGGCCCACGGGGCATCCTGTCACGCGTGTAATTTAAAGACACACATGTAACTAATATTTATTCTCAGTCTGTAGTGATTCTATGTTTGTCGCAGTTCTGCAATGGCTCTGAATTCCTCGCAACTTCACACATGTCTAAAACTCATCACAAGTTTGTGCGTGTCTAATGTCCATCACATATTTGCACATGTCTAAAGTTCATCACAGATTTGCGCATGTCTAAAGTTCATCGTGGGTTTACACTAGCCAAAGTTCATCACGACCCATTTCGAGTACGAATTTGTCGCAGTCATGGATGAGTTATAAACTCATCACAGGCATCCGATGATTCATGAACTCATCGCAGGCATCTATGTGGTATTAATTCAGCATGCTCTGTACTTTGATGGTCTGAGCGATCACTATGTACCTACACCTCCTTCTCCTCCCCCTCCATCTTCTGCGGTTTTGGCACATAGGATTTCTATTTGAATAGTATTGTTGTTGATCTCCCAAAGTCTGAAATGGAGATCCAAATCAAGCATTTTCCTATGGCAATTTTCTTGAGAATGACGGAAGCATACCAGATTTGATATTAAGATGTAATAAATCTCACCCGGGCCCAAAATAAATAGTGGTTAATCACTGATCAGTGATCTGTAAGATGATAAACAAAGGGAGATTAATATCGAGAGATTCAAGACAATAATAATAATTATCAAAGTCAACCAACAATGGAGATGAATCTTTTCCTGTGCAAAGATACTTGGTTGTCCAGTCCATGTGACCTACAGTGCCATTACGTCTCCCAAGTCCCAAAAACCTTGCTAATAGCCTGCTAAAACTATGTTTGTTTTGTATTTTTTTCAGCAATGGACAAGGTCTAAGTCTCTCTTACTATTAAGTGTTTAATGCCATTTTTGGTCTTGCACCCATCATTACTTATTGATTTCTTGTCTTTTCATTGTTGGGTTGTATGCATCGCATAATTCAGGTAACTAATTAATTTCTTTAATTTTTCTTTCTAGGCAAGAAGTGAGAATTCAAAACAAAGTACCCACCTTAACATAAGGTGAAGACGAATAAAGAAGTGGCTCCACTGATTCAAGCCATTTTTAGGTAAACATAGAATAAGACACAAGGGATGAAGTTTGCAAGTTTGGATTCTTGAAGGGATTATTGATTTGGGGCTTAAGGAATCTTTCCTTTCTACAACTAATTTTTCTTTTTCATTTTAATTTTAATTTTTTCTTTTCCGATGAGAACCCAAAATAGAGTACCATCATAACAGAGATTGAGTCAACTTTCCAACAAGGCAACGTTCAATCACAATTCAAGGGATTCATGACCAAGGTATGTCCTCATCTAATCCTTCTTATCCATAAATTTTAATCTATTTCTTCATCTCTTCTATAGGTTAATTGATTACTTTATCTTAGTGATTAGTATTCTCTAATCTCTATTAAAAATTTAAAACTCAATGGTTATGTTTATTTATTTTTTTTTATTATCATCCCCAATTTTTATATTTAATCTTAATCCTTTTTTTTTTAATTTTGATTGTCACATCAAGAATAGGATGAATGGATTTGTTTACCTTATGAACTATGTCCATAATTTTTAAGCTTTTAGTTTGAGGCTTGTGCCTCAAACCACCTTGAGGATTACACCTTGCCTCCGCCTTTAGCCTTTTAAAACCTTGCGGGCACCATCTTGATCAATATCTTAAGAAGTGTCTTATTGGTTGCCTTCGCATATCCATTGCCCTCAGGGTACTAGGTTGTGGATGTTCCTAAATGTGCCCCATATTGATCCAGCAGATCCCATACTTCATGATTTCTTATGTATAGGCCATTGTCGGTTAGAATCCACATGGGCACCCCAAAGCAATGGATGATGTGTTGCCTTAGGAAATTCACTATGTTTGTTGCAACTATTTGTTTCAAGGGAATGGCTTATTCCCACTTGGTGAAGTAGTCTATGGCAATGTTGATGATGTAGTATCCTTTTAATGTTGGCTTGATCTTGCCTATAAGGTCTGCCCCCAAGTGTGGAAAGGCTAGGGTGTGATGATGGGATGAAGTTCATTTGGCAAGTATGACACTTCCTTACATTTTTCTAAGTGTCATCTAGCATTGTTGGCTAGTAGAATCCTAGGTGAATGATATGGTTGTATAGGGCCATCTGTCCTTGGTGTGTGGTTGGTTTGGTGCCATGGGCAGCTTCTAATATCTCTTCTATTTCATCCCTCGTGATGCATTTCAAAGATTAGCCAGAGTAAGACTTGCGATAGAGCATCCCATCTTGTAAGTAGAATCTCTTAATTTGTGATAGCAACCTCCTTTTATGGATAGTGTCTATGGGCAATGTTCTGTCCCTTAGATAGGCTATGTAAGTGTCTCACCAGTCAGCTTCACCCATAATGAGGCACTCAAACTTATTCGTCTCAGGTATGCACTTATCATAGTTGTTCTATAACTTAGTGGCACTACCCTTCATCTCAGGCAAGTAGTACCCTAATTGCTACAATATTCTATAGAGAGTCATTGTTATGTTCCCACCTTATGTCCCTCCTTATGTCCTAAGGACCATGCTCTTACCTCGTATGCCATTTTATAGTAGAGTACCCCATGCACCAATTGGTATCTTAGGAGTATTTTATTGTCTTGGGTCGACGAGGTAGGATTCTAAAGCTTTTGGACAATGGGTCATTCTATCTGTTGAAGGTAGGCCTTGCATTCTGATAGTAGAAATTGCCTATTAGGGTTTGTAAGGCTATGTATGGGAAATCTATAGGGTCCATGTAAATTTGATTGTACCCATTATAAGCAGCCAGGAAGGAGAACTTGTTTCCAGTTATGGCATCTATTAAGATCTCCATATTGGGTAGAGGAAACTCATCCTTTGGACAGGCCTTGTTGAGGTCTCAGAAGGGAAGTTTGGGAACTAACCTTAGTTTTTTGTTCTCCTTTTTTTATTGGTATGACGTTTGCTACAACTTCGGGCGTGCAATGGGTTTTATGAACCTGACTTTGAGGAGCCTTTCTATTTCTTCCTTGATTTTTAGGGCTAATTCTAGCTTGAAGACCCTTTGATGTTGTTTGATAGGCTTGTGCTTGGGGTCACTGTATAGAGAATGCTTCACTACAGTTGGGTCTAGTCCTGGCATTGGTCGTAAAACTAAGTGAAAACGTCTTAAAACTCTATGTTTTGACAAAGGAATGATATGAGAATAGGGTAGGGAATGTTTTTACTAGAATAAAATGTGATGTACCATTTAGGAGAATGAGTAGAGTTGTCCTATCATTTCTGGTGTGTCCAAAAGCGTGTCGTTAACCACTTCGGAACACTAGTGGTGAGAAAGGGATCATATCCACAGGGAAGCGAGGGAAAAATTGTTACGTACTTCAATCCAAACAAAATAACAAGATTTGAGATTGCAGAAACACAAAATTTAATTAACTGAACTGGAATCCATTAAAATAAAATGCTAACAATGCTGAAAGTAAAAATTGCAAAAAAAATAAATAAATAACAGAAATAAAAAAACTAAATAAAAAATCTACAACTCGGTCAGAGGTAGCAGTCTCCGGATCTATCCTTTAACCCTCGAACTCCTCGAGCTGGGCCTTCCGTCTTACCTGGCTAAATTTCAGATCTGTAGAAAGGAAGACAAAAATTAAATTTGATAAAAGTAAATTGCATAAATAAAATAAAAATTGAAAATTAAAGAATAAAAAATAAAAACATGCGTAAAAAGTAAATCTAAAATTATGGGAAGCTGGTTGGGATCTAGATCCAGAGGTGGTAATAGTGGCTAGGCAAACTGCAAGTAGGAATCCCTCCCCTTGCCTAGGCGTTCTCATCTTCCTCTATGCTTGAACTTCTCAAAAATAACCTTCCATCTTACTTGGGGGTAGAATCCAACCGAAATTAAATCTAAATGATTGCCAGAATAAAAATAACATAAAAGAAAACAAAGAAAACAAAAGGAATGTTTGATCAAATCCAGTGGTAGTAGTTACAGATTGGCTGAACTGCTTGCAGGAACCCTCCTAACAACATCTGGGCATCCTTCCTTTCTATAACCCTTGAACTCCTCAAGAAATCTTAGCCTTGTGAACTAGGTGAATTGACCAACCCCTTCTCAAGGGCCCCTTGGGTTCTTTTTATAGAGAATGGTGGACATAACTAGGATTAGAGAGGAAGAGAAAGGCAACTCTTGGGTTTATGCAAAAATATGGGTGCCCTAGGGTTTGAGAATGGAGGGTTAGGATTGTTCCAAGGATATTCTAAAGCTAAAAAGAAAATGAGAGAGCGCCTAATATTATGTAGGGTTGAGATTTGGGCACCCATAATGGAGGGAGCAGATTTGGGCGCCTAGAGCTAGAGAAATGTAATTGGTTGGTGTGATGTGGCACCCTAAGGTGATTGGTTGAGGTTTAAGAAGTGAGGTGTAAGGCTAGGATGCTGTCTAGGGAGATATCTAAGGGTATGAGGGGCTGCTAAGGCTTGGATGGTTGAGATTAGAGGTTAGGAGAGAGTGGAGGGTGAAGATTTGATAGCCTAGGTGGCTAGTGTTTGTTAGAGGTGAAACGAATGAGTGGGGAGGTGCTCTAGGGTTTGCTAAGGAGAGGGGAGTATGCTAATACAGTAARAGGGGCGCCTATTTGGGTTTGGCAGATAGGAGGCGCCCTCTTGTGCTCAGTTTTTCACAGAAACACCCCCTCTCTAAGTTGAAATTCACACCAGCTTCCCAATAACTGCATTTCAGCCCTGAAACTTCCCCAGTTTTCCCTAAGATTTGAACAGGGACCCTCAGAAGTCACAATATGGAATTTAACTGGGAAAAGGGCACATTTTGACTATTCTAAAGCCTAAAATACCCCTGAAATGATGCCCTTAAGGCATAAAAATACAAAGTTATCACACACCCCAACTTGATCATTGCTAGTCCATTAGCAATGCAGCCTTAAAATCCTACTGAGTAAAGAGATCATTCCCATTGCAAGGTCTTCCCTGACAAAATTAGCCAAGTATCATGATTCCAGAATTCTCAAACTTTGTAGAGATCAGTATTGGGCTTAAGGGATAAAACTGTCCTACTTTGAACATTATAAAAACTTAGCTTAAAAATCTTGTATACTCTTCCATTTGCAGTTTGTCAAGAAAATCTGAGATTGATTTCAAAATCGGACAGGTATTCTTCTTACCATTTCTGACAATGGATTTCTACCCTTGAACTTTGAAACGCACACTTATTTTTATTGCTACCTTCCAGCATTTGACTCGAATCTCGACACTTGCCTTAGGTGAAGAGACCTGGTTACAAAGTGTTAGGTGACTATCTTTGGCATTCCCTTTTCTGTTTGATGTGAATCTCGACACTCGACTTAGGTGAAGAGACCCGGTTACTAAGTCCAGGGTGTTCATTGACCTTTTATTCTCTTTTTTTTTGTTTTGTTTTTGGAAACACTATTCAAGGTAGTCCACTGTCTATAATGACTTGAAGAATTTTTGTCTAATTTCTCAATCTTTCTCTTCTTATCCTGTCAGGGGCAAACATGGGAGTATTTTCCAATTTCTAAATGGTTTCAACAATATTCAAATAACACCAAATTTGGCTCCTATCACTTTTTACCAATTTCTACAAAATTCAATATTCTTCTATTAGTTTCCTCAACTTTTTTTGTTTAGGAATCTCTTTTAATGGAAAAAATTTAAATTTTTTAGTGAAATTTTAGTTCTACATATTTAAAGGCTTAGCTTCTCAATTTTTCAAAATTTTCTCTCTTTCCTTACTCCCCAACTTAAATGCCATTGTCCCCAATGGCATGACTAGAATGATGCAAAAGGGACTTGGGCCAAAGGGAACAATCAAGAGGATTTTTCCCAAGGGGTTCAAGGTCTGCCAACTGGTCTCAAATAAAGAAAACAAAAACTCTAATCCTAAAAGCAAAAGCAACTAAAAACTATGTTGGGTTGCCTCCCAACCAGCGCTAAGTTTAACATCTTCAACCAGACGCCATTCTCTCTGAATCACTTAAGTCTATCTTCTCAATCTTTCCGCTCTTAGAGACTCCTTCCACATATGGTTTAAGTCTTTGACCATTGAATTTGAATGTGCTTCCATTATTTGGATCAACAATTTTAACTGCACCATACGGAAACACTTTTTCCACAATAAGCGGTCTGTCCCACCTAGACCTTAATTTACCAGGGAACAAACACAACCTAGAATTAAAAAGCCAGACCTTTTGATTCAGTTCAAAAGTTTTTCTTGAAATGTTTTTATCATGGAAGGCTTTTGTTTTGGCTTTATAAGCGCGCGAGCTTTCATAGGCCTCATTGCGCAATTCCTCTAGTTCACTTAATTACAGGGCTTAGTGGGATTGGCCTAAATCTAGATTAAACTTTCTGATGGCCCAATAAGCCCGATGTTCTAATTTGACGAGAAGGTGACATGCTTTACCAAAAACTAGCCTATAAGGAGACATTCCAATGGGAGTTTTGTAGGCAATCCGATTAGCCCAAAGTGCGTAGTCCAGTCTATCGGACCAATTCTTTCGGTCGGGCCTAATGGACTTTTAATTGCAGAACAAAGCACGGAATTGCACATTAGTAAAGTGCGATCCCCCATCACTGATGATTGCTCGCGGACACCCAAACCTAGTGAAAATATTCTTTTGAACAAATTTCATGATGACTTTGTGATCATTGGTTCGAGTTGCCACCACCTCAATCCATTTTAATACATAATCAACGGCCACCAAGATGAATTCATGACCAGATGATGGTAGGAATGGTCCCATGAAATCAATACCCCAAACATCAAAGATTTCTACAGCTAGAATAGGGTTAAGTGGCATCATGTCTCTATGGGACATTTTCTCCACAGATTGGCATCTTAAGCAATTTTAGCTAAAGACATGGGCATCCTTAAATAGACTCGGCCAGTAAAAACCACTCTGCAGAACCTTGGCCATAGTTTTCTTTCCTGAATAGTGCCCCCCACAAGCAAGAATGTAACAAAAGTTGGGGATGCTTTGGTGTTCAGACTTGGGGACACAACGCCGGATCACTTGATCCGAACAGATACGAAATAGCTCAAGATCTTCCTAGAAGTAGTATTTAAGTTGAGAAAAGAATCTATCTTTCTCATTCTTAGACCACCCCTCGGAAATTTTACCTACTGCTAAGTAATTGACAATATGAGCATACCACGGGGGAGCATTATGAGAGACAGCTAAGAGGTGGTCATCTGGGAAGGAATAGTCATGGATGGGCTCACTCTTTTCAATTTGAATTTGGGACAAATGGTCACCTACAACATTTTCAGACCCCTTTTTGTCCTGAATCCCAAGGTCAAATTCTTGCAATAGAAGGATCCATCTGATGAGCCTGGATTTGGCCTCTTTCTTTGATAGCATTGTCTTAGGGCCAAGTGATCAGAGTATACAACAACTTTAGTGCCTAATAGGTAAGGGCAGAATTTTTCCAGATCAAATACAACAACTAACCGTTCTTTCTCTATGGTGGTATAATTCACATGGGCTTCCGAAAGGGTACAACTTGCATAATAGATTACCACAGGATGTTTATTCACCCTTTATCCCAAAATAGCTGCGATGGCATTATCAAAGGCATCACACATGATTCCAATGGGCAAAGACCAGTTGGGAGGTTGCAGAATTAGAGCCTTGGTTAGTGCCTCTTTTAGGTACTCGAAAGCCTTAAGACATGCTTCATCAAAACTAAATGGGACATCTTTTGCTAGAAGGTTGCACAATGGCCTAGAGATCTGGGAGAAGTCCTTAATATATCGTTGGTAAAAGCCGGCATGTCGAAGAAAATAACAGATTTGCTTAACAGAAGTGGGGGTGGAATTTTAGAGGTTAGATCAATTTTTGCTTTATCCACCTCAATACCCCGTTTGGAAACTATGTGACCTAAAACAATGCCTTCTTTGACCATAAAATAGCTCTTCTCCCAATTGAAGACCAAGTTTGTCTCAATACATCATTGAATATCTTTTTGTAAGTGTTCGAGACATGTTTTGAAGGAACCCCCAAAGATAGAGAAATCATCCATAAATATTTCTAGGAAATCACCCATCATTTCTGAAAAAAATTGTCATCATACACCTTTGAAAGGTTCCTGGTGCATTACATAATCCAAACGGCACTCGTCGGAAGGAGAATGTACCATAAGGGCAGGTAAAAGTAGTTTTCTCTTGATCTTTGGGGTAAATGGCTACTTGGTTATACCCAGAATACCCATCTAAAAAGCAAAAATATTTTTGCCTAGCAAGTTTTTCCAGAATTTGATCAATGAAGGGCAAAGGGAAGTGGTCTTTTTTCGTGATTGCATTGATTTTCCTAAAGTCGATGCACACTCGCCATCTCGTGGTAAGTCGGGCAGGGATTACTTCACCTTGATCATTAGTGACAATAGTAAGTCCAGCTTTCTTAGGCACCACTTGCATAGGACTTACCCAACTACTATCTAAAATCGGGTAGATAATACCAACATCTAACCATTTAACTACTTCTTGCTTGACCACCTCTCTCATATTTGGGTTCAACCTTCTTTGCATCTCTCTACTTCGTTTGGCACCCTCCTCTATGTAAATATGGTGCATACAAATGGATGGACAAATCCCCTTTAGATCAGCTACTGACCAACCAATGGCACCCCTATACTCCTTTAATACCTCAATCAGTTTCTCTTCCTATCTAGGGGTTAAGTCCGCAGTTATGATCACTGGCAATGTTTGGTCGGGTCCTAAAAATACCTACTTAAGGGAGTCCGGTAAGGGCTTTAGTTCCAGTTGTGGGGGAGATTTAAGAGAAGGCACAGGTGGTTCACTCTTTAGTTCTGGTAGTGGTTCAACAGTAGGCCAAGATTGAAATGGGTGAGGAGACTTTATTAAGGCATTAGCTTCTTCCGTCGAGTCATCTATTGTGACCAGATTGGTTTCTCTGGGGTTTCTCTTTACATCTATCGTACAATAATTCCTATTTTGTTCTGGGTATGTAGAAGGACTCTGGGACTCACACAGGTCTTCAAACTTTCCTTCCCTTTGAAGAGTTGAGATTTCTTCTGCATTTTCTAAGTATGGGACATTAGAGGTTGTAAGATCTTGGTATTGGGGAAGACCAAGGGATTCATTTCTGGGGTCGACAACCGACTGACTAAGCATTGAATCATTCTCCCACTACAAGTTAGCTTCCATGAGCTGAATTACTTGGCTCCCTAATCTTAGGATTGACTGTTGCTAAGCTAAGATCAGTTGTTGGAGCTGCAAAAACATATCGTCAAGTGAATCGGTTTCATAAGGCTGAGGGGAGGTTTAACATGGTTGAGCCGGTTGAGTCCCTGGGTAGTCAGTATACTCATAGTGACTCTAGGCTTCTGGCCATTGAGAGTGCTCATCTAGCAATGTGGTTTCTTGGACTTGGGCCCAATAAACGAAATTGGGCTAGTTTTTCCACCCAGGGTTATATGGACTAGAGGATGGGTTAGCATTGAGATCGAAAAATCCGTTAATTGCATGTACTTGCTCTGGAATGACTAGTTGACATGGGCCCGCCACAGGGCACTAGTTAACATGATGGGTTGGGCTTACATAGATGAAACATGTTGGGCAGGATGACAAGGTTGGGAATGGACTAAATTGTTGACGAAATGCAAGGGCTTGGTCAAGTCTTTGGGCCATCCCATTAATCTTATCCAGTTGTTGAGACACATGGTCCCAATCTATTTGTGGCTTAGATTGAAAGTAGTTTCTCAATCCCCAAACTCTGGCCATTGAATTAACTTTATTTTATTTTGTTTTAACCTTTTTTTTTCAAATGCAAACAATTCAAACACGCGACCTATGGGCTGAACTAAGGTTTCCTAAACTAGTGGTTCAACCAATGTGAATCCTCTTAGGTTCACTTGGAATTACACCACTTCCTTTGGTTAGTCAGGTAAGAGGTGGGGATGTGGGAGGCTCCCCTTGCTCTCGTAAGGACCTAATTAAGTAACCACAAAACCCGCTTAGGCTTAGCCGGTTAACCTCTTTCCTTAGACACCAACCGCCAATTATGGAAAGTAATCACAAGCTTCCCTAAAATTCAGCACATTTTTGAACCAAATGTATGGGGCCTCCTAAAGGATCTTGTTATCCAAATTTTATGTTAAGGTTTAGGGTGAACCGCATGTGAAAGGATGGTGGTTTTTGGGCCAAGGAAGGGTGATGAAATCCCCACCTTATCTTATTTAAATTGGATTGCCCTTAAATGAATTAACGGAAAAAACACAATAAACAAAATAAATGCAACTAATTACAATGCATGAACAGTAATTATCTCTAATATGCAATTCAGCAATAAAATAATAAAACAAATTAATTCAGAGAAGAAAGCAATTAAAAAATGAAAAACCCTAACACATTAACAACTAACAAGATGATTTCAGCAATTAAATAATCCTATACGATGCATGCTCTAGAACATATCAAACCCTAAATGTTGGAATGAAAATGCAAAAAAATTTAAAATATTAATTTGTTTTTGAAATTCAAAATTTGAAATTTAAATTCAAATTCAAAAACACTACTATACCAAAAAGAACTTGAAAATAAAAACAAAAAAAATAGGATTAAATTGGGACGACTACACTTGAATCGCAATCCCAATTTCTCTTCACTTCTCTTTTCTTCAACAGTTCGGCAATGCTCCGATACCCCACCTTTTGCTATTATGTCCTACAAAATAAAAAAGAAACAAGAATTAGAATGAGATTACAGATCAAGTAATCAAACGAAAATAAAAAAAAATAATAATGAAACAGATCCGAACAAAGTAAATAAAATTTTTTCTCCATTGCTTCCCCGGCAACGGTGCCAAAAACTTGGTGTATCCGGAAGCGTGTAATTAACCACTTCGAAACACCAGCTTCAATATTTATAAATTTTCTAATTCTCAAAACAACTACAAATGCAATTAGTAGTGAGAAAGGGGTTGTATCCACAGGGAAGCGAAGGAAAATTTGTTACGTACTCCAATCCACACAAAATAACAAGATTTGAGATTGTAGAAACACAAAATTTAATTAACTGAACTGGAATCCATTAAAATAAAATCTAACAATGCTAAAAGTAAAAATTACAGAAAAATAAATAAATAATAGAAATAAAAAAACTAAATAAAAAATCTGCAACTCGGTCAGAGGTAGCAGTCTCCAGATCTATCCTTTGACCCTCGAACTCCTCGAGTTGTGCCTTCCATCTTACCTAGTCGATTTCAGATCTGTAGAAAGGAAGACAAAAATTAAATTTGATAAAAATAAATTGCAAAAACAAAATAAAAACTAGAAATTAAAGAGCAGAAAATAAAAACATGCGTAAAAAGTAAATCTAAAACTATGGGAAACTGGTTGGGATCCGGATCCAGAGGTGGCAGTAGTGCCTAGGCGAACTACAAGCAGGAACCCCTCCTCTTGCTTGGGCATTCTCTTCCTCTACCCTTGAACTTCTCAAGAATAACCTATCATCTTACCTGGGGGCAGAATCCAACCGAAATTAAATCTAAAAGATTGCTAGGATAAAAATAATATAAAAGAAAATAAAGAAAACAAAATGGATGGTTGATCAAATCCAGTGGCGGTAGTTGCAGATTGGCTGAACTGCTTGCAGGAACCCCTCCTAACAAGATCTGGGCATCCTTCCTTTCTACAACCCTTGAACTCCTCAAGAAACCTTAGCCTTCTGAACTAGGTGAATTGACCAACCCCTTCTCAAGGGCCCCTTGGGTTCTTTTTATAGAGAAGGGTGGACATAACTAGGATTAGAGAGGAAGAGATGGGCAGCTCTTGGGTTTATGCAAAAATATGGGCGCCCTAGGGTTTGAGAATGGAGGGTTAGGATTGTTCTAATGGGATCCTAAAGCTAAAAAGAGAAGGAGAGGGTGCCCCATATTATGTAGGGCTGAGATTTGGGCGCCAAGAATGAAGGGAGCAGATTTGGGCACCTAGAGCTGGAGATATGTGATTGGTTGGTGTGATGTGGCACTCTAAGGTGATTGGTTGAAGTGTAAGGCTAGGATGCTATCTAGGGAGAGATCTAAGGGTATGAGGGGCTTCTCAAACTTTGATGGTTGAGATTAGAGGTTAGGAGAAAGTGGAGGGTGGAGATTTGATAGCCTAGGGCGACTAGGGTTTGTTAGAGGTGAAAAGAATGAGTGGGGAGGTGCTCTAGGGTTTGCTAAGGAGAGGGGAGTATGCTAATACAGTAGGAGGGGTGCCTATCTGCCTATCTGGGAAAATGGCACATTTTGACTATTCTAACGACTAAAATACCCCTGAAATGATGACCTTAAGGCATAAAAATACAGCGTTATCAGTTTCCCTATAGCCTAACGAAGATGAATAGGAGGCGTTTGTCCACTTGTCCATCTGTGATGTCAATTTCCTCCAACGGTTCTTCAACTACGCTATTGGAATCTTGTAAATAATTGGGAGGTGGGTGGATTTTGTTGTAGCATTCAACAATGTCACTATTTTTGCCTTGTGTATATTTGTATCTGTTAGTCTACTGCATATATGTTTTGGTTTATTTATTGTTTTGTAAGTTATGTACCTTGATTTTTGTAGATTGAATATATAGCGGTGTCTGTATTGTAGTATGTTTGTGCGATGGTAGCATCATAGGGTGATCTCTATTGTTCTAAACAGTAATATGAAAGCAAGGGCAATGTGTTCTTATTCATGCTATTTATTTGACAGAAAAATAAGAGGTAGTAATTTTCATTATAATTTCATTTTTTATTTCATCATACAATATATATAGAAAATAAATTTTATACCTCAATTGTTGCTTGCTTAGAAGTAAGGACATCAGCATCCTCGTCTTCCTCCTCAGTGGTATTACAAGACTTGTCGTTCGTATCCATGACTTGGACACACCGTTGTCGCTTCTTCTTCTCTATGATAGTCTTGGTAGCATCCTCTTTATTAGGTAGTTCAACCCCTTCAACTTTTGCAATTCGCATCTCGTCATCTTCAGCCAATTCAATGTAGTATATTACATCCTATAGATGCGCTTTTGATCTTTTGAATGGCACTCTGGTGGAGGGAATTTGAACCACTCTGCCCTTATGCCTTATCTTGATGCATTGGTGGTATGTTGATGGTACTAGGGCCAAGGAATGGATCAGGGGTCGACCAAAGAGAACATGGTTTGTTGCACGGCCATATATCACTTGAAATTCTTGTTCTGCAAAGAATGGGTCGATAACAATGGGGAGTATGATGGAGCCACATATTGTTGATATATTGCTATTGAAATCTGTGACTTCCATTGGCGTGCCATAGATGTCGTCTTCTGCAATCTTCATCAGCTTGAGTGTGTGCATTGATATTAGGTTAACAGAGCTCCCTTGATCTATCAGTGCTTTCTTCATCTCATGGTTGTATATCTTTTCCATCATATATAAGGGCACATCGTGATGGGGGTCCGTAGCCAGCAGCATATCATCTGCACAGAACTCAATATTGAAGCAGTTAACACAATTTGGTTCATGGGGTGTTTGAATATCTTAACCAATGCTCTGGTGGCTTCTCTTCTTGTTGGATCATTGGCTCCCTGTTTGGAGAAAAACCGATGTAACTCCTCGCTTTGCTTGAATCTTGCCATGAGTGTGTCCGGTGCCACGCTGTTGTAGTTAACCACTCCAACCGTGTTCACGTTGCCTATTGGTGGTTGGGTAGGGGTTGGTATCAACTTGGGCTGGCTTGCACTTGATGGAGTCATCCAGATTAAATTTTTTTAGTAGAGATTCTTCACAAAGTAAAGCAGTCCATCAGGTCGTAGTTGGTGGACTGATGGAAATTGCACCACCGTGGACCATGTTTATCTTTTTCTGGGTTGATGTAAGGAGGTGGGGGAGGTAGTGTAAGGACTTGGTCCTCTACAAGTTTATTCATTATCATTAGGACCTCATTCTTATTGTAGCCAAAAGGTGGTGGTGGGGGTGGTGGCAGTCCATCATCGCATCTTCCCTGGCTTCCAGGTCTAGAGTATGGAGTTCGGCCAAGTCTACAATTGGTGCACGGCTTGCGATCGACTGCATACACTTCCTGCTGCAATTGCCGTTAAGGTAAGTTGGCTCTATATTGTTGAAATCCTAGTGCAGCAACCTTCCTCACAATTCTTTCTCCAGAGTTGATTGAAGCTATCTAACTCGATATTTTCGATCCTAATCTGATAGGCTGGATGCATTGTTCCACGAAGCTCTTCCCCATAGCATGCTCATAGAACATAGTRTGCGTGAGCTTTTGGAATCTCATCACATTGGCCAAGAGATCCTCTCCCAGTTGCTATTCAACATTGCACAGATCAACCATGGTAAGTCGCTGCTATAGAATAAACTACTTAGAAATTTAGTGGTGAGTTCTTCGCAAGAATCCAGGCTCCCAAGGGTCAGGTTGATGAGCAATGAATAGGCTAGCCCAGTGAACGATTTTGAGAACTCCCATACTTTGAGATCCCTATCTAAGGTGAAGGATCCTAAAGCATCCTCAAACTTGCTAATGTGCTCTTGAGTGCTACCATTTTTCCCTTCATATAGGGGCCATTACTGAGGCAATGTGTATTCAATTGAGTAAGGTTTATGTAGAATTTGGTTCGAGTAAGGTTTTCAAAGAAGGGTAAAGGCATGGGTCTTGTTCTGGTTGGCTTTTATAAGGTTCTAAACATACTACCATAGTTTCAGGTGGTTGACGGGTGCTTCAAGGGGAACAATGTTATGTTCCTCAATTACAGCTAATGGGGTAAAGGTAAAAGGGCCAGAGGGGTATGGTGTTTTAGCAACATTCCTTGCGAACGGGGCCGAGCTGCAAATGTCTTGTTGTTGAAGGTTATGAGATTCAAGCACAAAGGTCCTAGGATGGACAGAAGGTTGAGTAGATGGGCCGACTAGAATGAAATGAGGGTTTTCTGGTGTGGTCGTGCATTGTAAAAGCAACTGCAATGCGTGTCTCATCTCGGCCTGCAACAGTCCCATGCAGCCGAAGAGTTCTTCAAAATCATAACCTTTGTGGGATAGGAATTCAATGTCTGGTAATCACTCCAGTCTAGGAGAATAAGTGCTTCAGGGTCCACATTTTGCGTGAATCCCTCGTTGTTAATTAGCTCTTCTTTGCAGATTTGGGAAAAATTAATTCTTCTAGGAAACCATCTTCGTGATCAAGGAAGGAACTAAAGATTCTAATGTAGGTAGGGTGATAAGRCAATAAGGGATGCTCTCCTCGAAAGACGAAGATGACTAGGAATCTGTGGAAGTAGCAATGAGGAGTTGTGCGAGGAAGGGGATTGCAAGGGAAGCAAGAATCAAGGACTCTTGGACTAGTCTCTTACATAGGCCTTCGAGTCTCTCCTTTTTATATAAAGGCCACTAGAGTTATAATGGAAAAGATATAAATAAGGACTTTTCTCATTAGGAAGGTAGATCATGATTCTTTGGTCTTTAACGGGTAAGCTTTATTGGGGTTTCGCTACATATCCAGTGAGGATCTTTTGGGATAAGGATTCCCTTTTCCCTTTTTGAGCTTTCTTGTGATCATGTTTTAGGAATAAGGTCTTTAAGATAGTGATGTGTTTTGATGACATGACTACTGTGACAAGGTGACTCATCGCTACATATTGCAGCTAACAACGAAATGTACTCCATTCACTAAGGTTTCAAATAGCTATGAATGATGCACATAGGCCATCACAGGTGTAAATGATAATGTTCATTGTCTTGGAGAGATTCTCGATCATCGCAAAGGTCTATGATTATGTTTGATTGTCAAATTCATAAACCAATACAATGCTCATCGCAAGCATTCTAGTGGTTCCTTTCATGCCATCGCAACTCTCATTACAAGGTTAATCCCCTATGTGCTCATGGCTCATGATCCTCATAGCGATCTCTACGATGCCAATCTACATGTACAAGACCAAAATTCTCATGATGAGTATTTATATACATATAGTGAATATGTAACAAAACAAAAATTATCTTGTATGAAATATAATATATATCCAAATAAATAGGATGCCTCCATTAATAACATTCGCTAAAAAAATTATTTTCATAAATTTGTATTTGCATGACAAATAATTTAGAAATATGTAAATAATTAAATAGGAATGAGGATCATGAACAAATAACTTAAAAATGTACAACTTATACATGAGCAAATAGTCATACTAGGAATGAGACTCCATGGATTTAACAAATTATACATGATGCAATTAGGTTAATTTCCATAAACCTTTTTATTACTTCCTCCTACACTTTGCAACATTTTGAGTGATGCTGCTTAATTGCCAAACTTTTCATATGTTCAGTTCAGTTACTATCCTAAAGACCTTATGGTTTAATAACCCTTTGAAGTTTATTGTGAGAAAATGATCCTAACTATATTAATGTGATAGCTCATTAATTTTGATGTCAAGCATCTTCACATGACAAAATGTGTCTTGTAAAGTTTTTGAAATGTGGAGGACAACACATTAGCCTTTTTCTTTAATTAAGATGTTTCCTATCCATACAAGAATTTTGTGCACCCTCTCTATTTCCCGCTTTAAGCTCTCACATCATATGCTTCTTCCCTGATTGGGTGCCTAAATACCTCCAAAATGAAGTGCATTTAGAGGTTTGAATCTCTTCTTCTACTCTGGATTTTGCTTTTAGGGTCGTCTCCTTATCTACGCATTTTATATTATGCATTTTAAATAGCTTATATTAGAGTCAATATGGCTGCTTTGAATGCTCTCTTTTTGACCTTCTAGGCTTTAATATAGACCAAATCCAATAAGACCTTCTATTTGTTGCTTTATTGATGCTCCTATTGTGACTAGTATCTATTCAATCTTTCTTGTAAAAGTAGGCATCCCTCCTTAAGAAAAATCACGCTAACCTGCATTCCAACAAAATTCTTTTCTACTATGCCATTTAATTCTTCTTTTTGTTCCATTTTTTACTATAATACTACCCTTAGAGCTTCTTGAATGCAAATTAGGGAATTGAACCAGTTAGTTTATCCATTGAAAGAAATGAGGGAATATTCTAGTAGGTTGTAGATAGCATGAATGGTGGCCATATACATGCTAATTAATGAAAATTATTATTACTTTTGTTTTTCTTTCTCACATGAATGTTAGAATGTCAATTTGAAATATTTAGAGAGAGCTTCTTTTCATTCTTCTTCTATCAATTCTAAATCATCAATTATGAATTTCCTTCTACTATAATACTATATTTGTATTATTTAATTACATTCTCTCTCCTTAACTGCAATATATAATATACAAGTTTCAAAAATGAATTCGTTCTCTATGAAAACTCCGCTTCATTGCTCTATATTATGTTAGTGTAATACTCAGTTCATGCCAAACACTTTATTAGTTTCCTTCATTTCTTTTAGCAGGTTTCATTCCATTTAAGTTTTTTTGGTCTTTTATTGCTTCTAGGCTACTGATTTTGTCTAGCAAATAATGTTATGGGGATCTTGTATTTCTTCTCTTCTTTATCTTACTATCACTTTTTTCTTATACTTAAACTTACATGGAAAGGGAAGGCATCTCATACTAGCATCTATTGTTGGTGCTGCAATTTCGTCAGTATATGTTGTGTTATTAATATTAAAATAATATATAAATTATATAGAAAAAGAACCCTCTATTAATCGAGATGTAAAAAGAGTTGACTTATTGGATTAGCTTTATAAGAAAAGAGAAATTAATTGTTATAATCAATTGAGAATGGCAAAGGAGTCATTTGCATGGTTATGCAAAATACTTCAAAAGACAAATAAAACAAGTGATACAGTGAAGAGTACAATAGAAGAACAAGTTAATAGGTTTCTCTACATACTTGCACACAATGTTAAGAACTATAGAATGGGCTTTCATTTTGGCCAATCAGGTGAAATAGTAAGCCAACAATTCAATAAAGTCTTAGGTGCAATGTTGAGTAAAGAGAATAAATATTTAGTGCAACCAGTTGGAATGAAGGTACCTTCAGAAATTAGATCAAGGTCCATTCTTTGGCCTTATTTCAAGGTAAGCATTATTTCCTTGTGAATATAATTTAATCTTATAATTCATAGTGTAATGGTAATACCTAAAATGGTGAAACTTATAACAGGTAGGATTGTATAGGAGCAATTGATGGCTCACATATCCTTGTAAAATTTCCAAATATAGAGTTGCTAGGTTTAGGAGTCATAAGGCATACCCTACATAAAACATATTAGTTGCATGTACATTCAATCTATGGTTTACATATGTCTTATTGGGATGGGAAGCTGTAGTATCATATTCTAAGGTGTTGAGTTCTACCCTCAGAAGAGAACATAGGCTTCAATGCCATAAGGTACAATATAAAAAATCACAAAATGCAAACTTGCATTTAATTTCACTACTTCACCATTATGTTAATAATGTTTTTGTAATTAGGTAAGTATTACCTAGCTGATGCAGGTTTCACACTAAAAATGGGCTTCCTCACACCATATGGGAACACTTGATATCATTTAAAAGAATGGGGGACACATACACCAAAAAATGCAAAGGAACTCTTCAATCTTTATCATTCTTCTATGAGGAATGTAATTGAAAGAATATTTAGAGTGCTTAAGAAATGTTTTCCCATCCTAGTCTTTGAACAACATTATCTTTTTAAGACACAAGTTAAAATTATGAGTGCATATTGTATCTTGCACAATCATGTAATGGGTGTCAATCCACGTGATTACATTATAAGCCAATTTGGACAAGAGGACCACACTTTAGAAAGTGAAGGGGTAGAAGATGATCATGAGATTGATGATGAATAAGAAATTACACAATGCTCTATGGCTTCTCAATGTGCAAGTAGAAATGCAGAGTGTAGAGATGGAACTCTTCTACACTAAACTATTGCAAATAGCATGTGGAATGACTATCAATTGTCTCTATCACATAATACACATGGATGAATAAATTGTGCTTTGTATTTGTTTTAGATATATTTTTTGCATTACTTTGTAATGGAAGACTTTATATATGCAGATATGAAGACTTGATTTGGGTATTTCTATTATTAATTTATGTGAAACTACTTTTGTGTTTATATTTCTTTGTAAGTAATACATGGCTTGAACTTTGGWAATTATGTACTAAATGTGTTTTTTTTTTCATTTGACTGGCTTTGGTTTGTATAATTAGCCAAGTAACAACAACTGGTGCATCAACTAAAAGAGAGATTCTTCTAAGGACGAAAAATAATCTATGACTTTTTATGGAATACCAGAAAGACTTAGGAAGAAGTAGATTCACATGAC
The DNA here is from genome assembly GCF_000365185.1 of Nelumbo nucifera. Next base: position 737,653 of record NW_010729291.1, on the reverse strand, counting down.
TCTCGACATTAATGAAAATTCATCTTATAATAGCTTTGAAGACTTTTGATGGTTGGACATGGATGACTGGTTTCTTGTTTCTTTTTAAACTTGGATCTTAGCTATTTTATTTTTTACAAAGCAATGATCTGTAAAGATTACTTGTGCACCTCTTTTTTGTAATTTTTTTTTTTTTGTGGTACACAAAAGTTTTAGTTGATAGGCTAGTACAACACATTGTGTTACTCATGCACTTTTTTTTTTGTATTTTTTGTGGTGCATGGGTTTTAGTAATTGGCAATGGGAAGAAAAATTGCTAGTGGCAAGGTAACACCTCTTTACCTTTATGATTTTCTTGATTAAATCTACCAAAATACACATTGCTGGTAGTTGTAAACCTAAATTTTTGTCAACACTTTTTTTTGCTTGTTTATAGATTGATGCCAAACCCAAGATTTGTGAAGGCAAACTTTATGAGCTAACACTCCTGTAACTTGTGAGAGACTTCACCAAATACAGACTTCTGCTAGATTTCGTTGCACTATTTAAGATTACATATTCTATATGACATAAGATCTTCTCTCACTAGCTTAACCAATACCTACTCCATATTTGCCTTCAGAGCACTCAAAATTGCACTAGATAACCAACCTCTACCTATTATCATTATTTGTTATTATTTTAATTCAGATTTTCACCAAAAAAAAAATCTTCGCCTAGCAGTTTCCTTTTTTTATTTATGTGCAATATTAATACTCAAATTTCTCTTGAGAGATTCAAGAACTTGTTTTTCTTATGATTGGTAGTTTTCTTGAACTCAAGAATATAAAAATAGCCTTGAACTAGAACTTTGGATATGCTTTATTTCCATCGTCCTATTAAATTGTTTTCATATATTTGCACCATTTTCCTAGTTTAACCAATTTTCTCATTAAATTAGTTTACTACATAGTTAAGAAATAGACTTAAAGTTTCATTACTTCTAGCATTTGCAATAAAATAGAAAAAATAATAGTTCTCCAATCATGAAATTTTAGGCCCACCAAAAAACATGCAATCCTAGCCATTTAAGATCTTGGGGATTGGTTGAGTGGGGGATTGTACAAGGCTATCAATGGTCTCTGAAAGTCCAACGCTCGGCCCAAACTCTAGTATATTTATCTCATATTCAGATGATCAATTTATTACCTTGATCATATAATTGGAAAATATCATGAACATGGATCCTTTTTATATTGGTAATAGCTCTATCACTAAAAGTATTTCCATTAGTAATTTCTATGACTTGATAAGCTACACGAGTAGTCATGCACATCTCTCTCTCTCTATGGAAAAAGGGCAAGTCAAGGGAAATTAGTATTTCATACTCTACAATAGTAATCTTATAGTTAGCTTATAGATATTGTTTTAGGGGTTAAAACCCAAAGGAAAGTTGTTATGAGGACAAGCCAATCTTGTTATGACTCCATTTACTTATTGATCTATCCCATGTTGCATAGAAAAAAAAATCTAGCAAGTTGATGCGATTGTAACTTGCTCGATGGATGTAATGGCTAAACCAACTCATCTTTATATTCTCCATCTACCCCAATTTGGATATTTTACTGTAAAGCATGATGAAGAAACTTACCTTGAGGAGTATTATATTGGCATTTTACCCTCTAGTTTTGTTCATCAATAATATCCTTAGTTGCATGATTTTTGAACCGTCGTTGACCTGGACGGTCAAACTGTTGAGCCTGGGAACCGTCCAAGCAACCAGTTTCATTTTACCCCAAACCCGGCCCTTGGCCAAAAACTGTTGAATCGATCAATGCCCCGTTGACTTAGGCGGTCGAACCATTGACCCGTTCAACGGTTTTTGACCGTTTTTTATTTTTAATTATTTTTTATTTTTTTTATTTTTATTGTTAGAATAGGCAATCCGTTCAAACCAGACAGTCAAACCATCAACTTGGAAACTGGTGGCCAGAACGGTTCCATTTCCTAGTCGTTTTTTAAAACCATGCTTAGTTGTCATTTATTCTTCTCACCCACTTATGCTTCTAAAAGCTAATGTTATTCATGTCACCAACCTTCTCCCTCCATTCCTCTAGTAATGTTTTCTTTCCTCAAGTAGTACTATTCCAAATAAGAGCTAGTCCAAGCTTTCTCATCTACAAAAAATAAAATAAATTAAAACTTCTTAAAATACTTTGCCTTAAGGATTCTTATGGCAACATTTGGTTGCATATGTGGATCTGATCCGAGTCAATTAAATTTTATAAAAAACAATACGCATATACATGTATATTAATAATAATTACTTATTTAAAGTTAGTCATTATTTTTTATAATTATATTCTTCTTTATTTCAGAATTGATGATATAGATTCATGTGAAACCTAAAAAGTCAATAGGATCCAAGACCCCCTAGAACCAGCTCAACTATAGTCCAGCAGGTACCTAATATCAGGTAGTTTGGCATGAACTGTTCTCAAAACTAACCTAGTATTCTAATACTTCCTAGACCAAGGTTTAGCTAACCCATCAGCTACATGATTTTATTCTCTAGAAACCCATCTAAAGTTGCACATCATAATAGAAAAAAATTCATGGATTGGGAAAGCCTACAATTAGGATTAGGTTGCTATGACAAGAAAAGTAAGATATCTTATCAGTAAATTCTCTTAATCAAACTGTTTTTTAGGGACTTAAAGAGATATTCCTTTTATGTTAAGCTCACTTTATTTTTTCCTTTTTTCTTTGTCTCAATTTTCTTAATAATTACCCCTTGATATTTTAAGAGTGAATGAAAATACATACTCCATTTGTCATTTGATTGAAAGGTATTGTGGTTTTTTTTTGTATTTTCCTTGAAATCTTATTTTATAGAAGTTACTTGACATATTGTACAGACTTCCACTAGGCCTACTAGTAGTGAACCATACTCTTATGAAACAATGACATATTGTACTTGGCTATTAGCATTTTAGTAGGTTATTGAACATTATACTGAATTTTACTCTTTATATTCTCACGGTTTTAGTTGTGTTTTATATGTTTTCCATGTTTCTTGTGCTATAGGAAGACCTTGCATTAGAGAGCATTGGTAGATGCAAACTTGTAGAAATTTATAAACCTATAATGAACTCATCGAATATTCTTTGTTCTCTTGAGTTCAACTTCTCTCATTTGGACTCAAGCTTTATCCTTTTTTCTCTCAAAAGATTTTATACTCTTCTCAACAGGTTTTAGGATGTGTTTCTAAAGATGTTAAACCTTAAACTTCTATATATCCATTCTCAAAAGTTTTATATTTTTTTGGTTAAGTAATGCTCAAGAGATTTATTTACAGTCAATTCTATTATCTTTTAATTACATATAAAATTGGACAAAGTTGAAGCAATCGACTACCGGTTTGAGCTAGTCGATTAATTCATACAAAAAAAAGGAAGTTTTTTACCATTTAAAAGCTTAACAACTCTTTCCTCTTCTGATATGTCTTCAATCTTGTTAGGAAAAAGTTTTAAACATTTCCTACAAATGATTAATCTCTTTTTAGTGGATCTATAGCAGTTTGGTTATATGCTCTCTAAGCACTATTCTTGCTATAAATAATGTATTTGAGATGAAAATCTCAAGGAAGTGAATTTGTGCTRTAGAGAAAAAAAAAAGTTTTAGAGAGTAGTAGCAAGAGAGCATTCTTGACTAAAGAGATTTTAATATTAAAAGATGTTTTTATCCTTGGCAAAAAGCTTGAAAAAGCTATTTGTGCTTCATTGATTATATCCAAGAGTCTTTAATCTCTTTTAGTGCAGTGAGCCATTATTATTTGTGTATTCTCTTGCATTTGAATAGTTTGTGTTGTATTTGCATATTTTCTTTTATATAGGTTTTATTATTGTGCATTAATTGTTTATATCTATTGTATTTGTAGTTAGATCTTCTATGATTGAACACCATAGTCGTTAGGATTTATAGCACTTGGAAGTCTATCTAGTTAAATGTCTTGTTGGCATCCTGTGAAGTTCACTTGTTGTAAGGTCTTATTGCCACTTAGGAAATCCAATTGGTTGTAAGGGTTTTGTTGGCACCATAAAATCTAACCAGTTTACTTTATATTGCTTTTATTTATCACACAAGAACCTCCTCACTATATTTATATTAGTTTATCTTTTCTTAGAACAACAAGTTTTTGAAAAGGTATTTGGGGAAGAAAAACTTGAAATATCCAATTCAACCCCTCTCTTGGAGTTAGACTATTTGGGCTATCAAGAGATTCAATCTCTAGAATGATGTGATTAATGCCCAATTCAAGAGTGAATAGGAGGCCATCTCAAATAGCAAAAACCTTAATATCCAATGGAGAACAAAGAACACAGACCCTAGCTTGAACACAAAGAAAACTTCCAAATTCATCTTAGACGACAATGCCAAAACCATATGAAGAGGCAAAACCAGCACCATCAATGTTAAATTTCAGAACTTGATAAGGCTGTTTTAACCACTAATAGGAACTTGTGATTATCAAAGATTAGAGGATTAATGTCTTGGTAGGAAGGGGAACATCTCAACAAATTTAGCATTTGCTACCTACACAACCACTAGGGGATTAAAAGGCCTATCCTCAAAAACTGCATGATTATGATGCTTCCATACATATATGCCATGGGATAACAGATTCTCTAGCAAAAAAAGGTGATGGTTCTGGATGGTATAGAATTTATCCAATGAATGGCATTTGTGTAACCAATCCTTAAAATTCCAATTAATGTTGTCGCTCAACCCACTCAATTCCAAGGAAACCACATTGCTCTTGAAGCTAAACTCATGAAGAAAAGATGCTCTAAAGTTTTGGAAGCATTACCAAATAGGGCTACAAACAGATCAAATCAAATTTGGTTTGGGGTCTATCTGATTTAATTGTATAAGAAATCCTACAAATTCAAATTCGCTAAGAATCCATTGGATTTCTGATATTTATATTCATATTTGAATTCAATAATGTTATCAAATATATGATTAGAATCTTATTCGGTTTAAATCATAGAAAAACTAATGATGAAAATAGTTGAAGTAGGATTAAGAGAAAATGGACATCATACCATTCTTGGAGACAACACAACATGATTCAAGAATGGAAGAACTAAATGAGAGAAAGACATAGAAGTACCTGAACCTACTTAGTCTCCTATTATCTCTCTCCAAGATTAGTGTTGCAAATCAATCTTTTTCTTTGAGTGGTGGTGCTATTATTAGGGTTGAAAAAACAGAGTTTGCCATCTCAAGAGTTGAAGAGAGTGAACTAAGCACTAGACGAGAGTAAGACCTCCTACATGAAGTCAAAGTGAAAATGACTAGTGAGATAGAGGACTAGAGAGGGAGGGAGGGAGAGAGAGAGAGAGAGAGAGAGAGAGGAATAAGTGAATAAATCTGCTTCATTATTTCTAGCTGTTGTCATCGGTTTCAATCTTTAGTCCTTCCACCATCTATTAGAACTTGCAACTCAATCTTCTCTTCGATTATAGCTTTCTGTTGTCAACTAGAGAATAGTAATGAGAAGAAGGGATTAGGAAAATTGGAAAATTAATTTATTAGGGTTTGTCTAACATGGCAAAGATGAGATTTTGAAATTCAATATGAGAGAGAGTGAGCAACCTGTGTCTTCCTCTTCTACATTTTTGCCATTGGTTTGAGAAAAGAATGAGGAGAAAAAGGGAAATGGACTAGGGAATGCGAAAGAGAAGCTTGTTAGGATTTCTCTATTATAATTTTACATATGTAGTCATACTAGTATTTGTAACAAATTTTGTGATGATGGTAGTATATAATATATTTCCATTTTTTTTTTGCAATTTTTTATATTTCTACATCTATAAAAACATCTATAAAAATTATTCTTATTTATCATATTTATTATGGTTTATTAATATAAAGATATGTTCAAATAAAATTCTTGCAAAGGTAACAAGAATTAATAAAAGTTTTATTATTTTTATTTATTATGGTTCATCAATATTTTGTTTGAATTCTTGTTACCTTTGCAAGAATTAACTTCTATATGATAAATCCAGCTTCAGCTCCTTCAACCGTTGAAAGCCTTACAATGAACTACTATAAAAAAATATCACTTACTCTTGTAGATCTCTTGTCATCCAATGATGTGGGCTTTAAGGTAATGGATATGAAAAATTAACCCACCATATGGTGGGAATAAAGAAGAGAAAACCATCTACTACCTTAATGATCAAGAACTAAACCAATGAAAATAGGTGAAAATATTTAAAAAACAACAAAATAGTTTAAAAAATAAATTGTTCATCCATTTGCAAGTTGGAAATCTCTTCATGGTGGTTAATGTGGCCCAACATTGGTTATTGAGAACATAAGATGTACTTTCAGTTTTTTTTTTAATTTAAATAAATGAAAGGGTAAATTGCTCCCTTAAAATTTTTAATCATTGTTTATTCCCCCCCCCCCCAAAGTTTGGTAAATGCAATCACCTCCCATGAACCTTTTGACACAGTTGCAAGTAGACCCTCTATTAGAATCTTCTAACAAAAAGCACAAAATGTCCAAAATACCCATATAGTTACTTTTAACCAAAATGTTTATTTTCCAAATTTTTTCTTCATCAATCACTTCTAATCTCTTTTTCAGAATTGATGTATTTTCCAAAATTTCCCTTCATATCAATTGATCAAAGATAAAATTACAACTTAAAATTCTCTTTTTTGTTGTCCATAACATTTATATTGTTTTTTATCTATAAACTAGCCCCAATAATAATCACATGCGTATTTTGGATATTATCATACCTCTTGTTAGAGGATTTTACAAAGGGGTGTCTACTTTCAACTATGTCAAGAAGTTTTTGAGAGGTGATTGCAATTACCAAACTTCAGGGGAGGTTTGGGCAATGGTAAAAAACTTCAAGGGAGGTCCTCAACAATTAGCATGGTTTGTCGTCCAATTATTGAACAAAAAGAGGGTTTTTTTTCTATGTTTTCCCTAACAAGCATTAAATGGAAATGTTAAATGACATTTTTGCCATTAACTTGCTTTACAATTATGAACAAAAAGAATGGAGTTTTGTGACTTTTTCGTAATAAGCATTAAATGAGAAAGAAGAGTTATTTCTTGATAAGCATTAAATGAAAAAACAAAATTACATATTTAACATTGCTCCTTCTCTTATTCAAACGTTAGAAATGGGGTGTTTTATTCTAGTGAAAATTCCATAAGCCAATCACATCTACTTGTACTTTTATAGATAGTATTGATATAGATATAGATTTTAATGTAAAAGAGGAAAGTGAGGGTATAAGAGTCATAACAATTATATAATATTATATTAATGATGTAAGTTGCTTAATTGTATAATATTATTTAACGGGTTGGATTGATTAATTATTTTAGGTAATTAATAAACATATAAAATAAAATATTTTATTTATATAAATTGTTTATATAATTTAAATATTATATATAAAAATTATATAAAATGTTTAAATATTTTATGTATTATATGTGAGAATTAAATAATCAGTCGAATCCAGATATTTGTCAAATCAAATCAGATCATATCCAAATTAAACTCAATTACTTAAATGGTATGAATAGGATATTCGAATTCGATTGATTATGATATTTGAATTATCCAAATTCGATTCAATTATGTTGAATTTTGAATTTGATATCTGATTTTCGAATACCGCTGACACCCCTTCAGGCCCAAGAGGAAAAAAAAAACATGACAATACATTTAAATTTGCATGCGATGTGGCATGATTCAGTTTTGAAGTTTAAGTGAATCAAGTTTGATAGATACTTAGCGGCATTCTTTTTTGGATTTTGAGAAGGGGGAAGTTGGTCAGTGGGATTTTGGTTCTAATGAGGGCAGATTTGGCCCTCCAATGACATTATGACACCTGGCACCTCATGACAAGTAAGTGCAGCCTCATGACAACTAGACAGCTCGCCATAGTCAGCTCGCCACTTACAGGCAGCTCGCCACTTACAAGCAGCTCGCCACAAACAGCTCACCATCATGTAGCCTGGCAACTTAAACAACTTGGCACTGCAAAGGTAGCTCGCCACCAAGTAGCTCGCCACTAGGCAGCTTGCCACAGGCAGCTCGCCACTTACGAGCAGCTCGCCTCCTAGTCAAACCGACCACCGCATGACAACCCCGAGGAGCTCACCACCATACCCCGCATTTTATAGGATTGTGACTTGTAATAGCTATATTAGCTCACCCACTCCCCGATTTAGGCGGAAATGGGCAACCTTACCAGTTGATGGCTTTATCCCCACCTAACACGAAAGCAGGTCCCATCACAGCGGGAATCTAGGAACTACTCTACCAAACCCACGAGGACTCCAGTATATAAAGGCCTCACCCCCCAAGGGCGAGGAAGAGATGGTAACCCCTGCTCTCTAGCTCTCTCATTCTCTAATATCATTTTCAGCTCACAACTAAGTGTTGACTTAGCCATCGGAGTGACCTCACCGGGTAAACACCCCCGGGTTCTTTGATTCAGTTCTKGCATGTCCCTTAGTTCCCACCGTCTACAAAGATGAGCAGATCATCTCCTGTAGGGAGGATGGGTTCCTTAGTTCCCGCCGTCTACAAAGATGAGCAAATCATCTCCTGCAGGGAGCAGCCGGGTTGCGCTACACTAGGGAGCTCCACTTCAGCCTCTGAGTCATCGGCCACTTGGGAGCAGACGAGATGACGAGGTACTTAGCCAAAAAAAATGATATGTGACCAGAAACCGTTACATCAATTGGCACCATCTGTAGGAACACGCTACAAAAAGCTAAGTTTTCATCCTACAAAAAGCTAAGTTCTCATCCTACAAAAACCTAAGTCCTCTTCTCCCAGAAAGCTAAGTCCACACATTTTAGAAACTGAAACTCTCGCTTTATAGCTTCCATTTTTTATGAACTCAAAGAAACTGAAGCTCTCGCATTATGAGGCTGATGCAAAGCAATCATAGTTCTAAGGCGCCCACTGTTAGACAGTTTTTGTTTGCCCTTACCTTCAATCAGAATGATGTACATTATGAGTTTATTGTAAATGAATAAAGTACATATTTGATTCATGTTCTTGTGGTGTGTTTCTGTGTAATACCCTTAAACTAGACACATAATGAGACTCGTGCTAGTTTA
>NW_010729291.1:668625-728119 GCF_000365185.1 Nelumbo nucifera | reverse complement strand
GGATTGGGCTGTCTTTGATGTACCAATCAGTGAGATCCTTAGCGGGGGTCAAAACCTGGGTATGTTGGGATAGCCTGAGAATTCATCTGAGTGGGTGATCATAGTGACAGGATCAGCCCCTTTGTCGGACAAAGGTAACGATCGGGGATGCACTCTCTTTGATGGAAACCAAGACTGCCGGCATCCGATTTCAATTGTTGAGATTTGTTTTGCAAAATATATTTTATATGAGATATAAAAGTATATATATTATGGGTTCCAAAATGTTTGCAAAAGGTTTTAATTCTCGGGATCCATATAAGAAGAGAATGCAACACTGTTCCTTGTAGCCGAGGGAGAGGTCCTCTCTTGTCGGGCAGTATTTGATCATTATGGGCTGAGAKGTTAAGTGTAAGACCATTGAGGGTAATACCTGATGGGCTAATCTTGCATCTGCCCACAGTCCCTGGGTGTTACAAGGTGGCTTGGCCTAGGGACCACTTAGGGTAATGGGTTTCAAGGAGTGCATTGTCCATAACAGTGTATTCGGCTAGGCCTTGTGACAAAGCTGGGCTGAACCCATGTGGCTGATGTGTAGATCAATGTTTGGGTCCCACGCCATACAAGGAAGCCCAACTGGGCAGTAGTTAGGAAGGCTAAGTGAGCACATAACCTTAATGGGCCTAAAGCCCATTTCGAACTGGGCTAATTTAATCAGTTGAATAAGGGGCGAATTCTGAGATTGGATTAGCATATAGGATTGGGTCTTAACCCTATCCACTCAGAGAGTCTAGATCTGAATGTGATTCAGATCTAGAAACCTCCTAATGAGATTAGGAGAAGGCTGATCCAATCTACAGATAAGATAAGGGTTTACCCTTATCACTTAAAGGGAAGTTTAATCCAAATATGATTTGGATCAACAACACCTAATGGGATTAGGAGCTGATCCCTTTAAGGATATAAAAGGAGGAGGGGGGCGGCAGCCTTGAGATACACACACAACACAAGTCCTTCACTTGTCTTCAAAGCTGAAATCACAAAAGAGAGAATTCAGCACACCTGCGAAAATTCTCTCTTGCCGCCTCCTTCCTATTGCCGCCTCATTTGCCAGTTCGACCTCCAGTTTAGTGGGAGAAATCAAGATTCGATCTTGATATCAGTTCCTTGAGAAGGGACTGATAGGAAATTGTGCTCACGTGCCATCCTGCTTTTTCTTGCGAAGGATTAGGTTTTTGGAGAGAACACTACTGATTCTGCTCCATCCTTGGGCGTAAACACCTTCGTTGGGAGATATTATTTCTCCGTATCAGGTATAATCCTCTCCTACTACTTTTGTTCGGATCTGGTTCGATTCATGGTTCAAGATTGATCCTAGGAAAATATGATTTTTCTAAAATAGGGAATGCGATTCCCAGTTGAGGGGAGAGAAATTTTTGAAATTTGCTCACCTTATTCCGCAAGATTTGGGCGTCCATACGATGGATCTTTCATTCCCTTCACCCACCCAGCGGCCAGGCGCGGCCTGGCAGCCTAGCACATGCGCCGACCTGGCAGCCTGGCCCAGGCACGAACTGACGAACTGATAAAAGACTTCGTCATCACTTAAGACCCAGGTGCTTCTTCGGCACGGGTGAGTTAGTCCCAATCGCCTCTTTGGCATGGGCGAGCTAGTCCCAGTGGCCTCCTTGGCATGGGCACTTAAGACCCAGTCGCATCTTCGGCATGGGCAAGCAAGTCCCAGTCGCCTCCTTGGCATGGGCACTTAAGATCCAGTCACCTCTTCGGCATGGGTGAGCTAGTCCTAGTCGCCTCCTCAGCATGGGCACTTAAGACGCAGCCGCCTATTCGGCATGGGTGAGCTAGTCCCAGTCGCCTCCTTGGCATGGGCACTAAAGATCCAGTCACCTCTTCGACATGGGTGAGCTAGTCCTAGTCGCCTCCTTGGCATGGGCACTTAAGATCCAGTCACCTCTTCGGCATGGGTGAGCTAGTCCTAGTCGCCTCCTCAGCATGGGCACTTAAGACCCAGTCGCCTGTTCGGCATGGGCGAGCAAGTCCCAGTTGCCTCCTTGGCATGGGCACTTAAGACCCAGTCACCTCTTCGGCATGGGCGAGCAAGTCCCAGTCGCCTCCTTGGCATGGACACATAAGACCCAATCGCCTCTTCGGCATGGGCGAGCAAGTCCTAGTCGCCTCCTTGGCATGAACACTTAAGACCCAGTCGCCTCTTCGGCATGGGCGAGTTAGTCCCAGTCGCCTCCTTGGCATGGACACTTAAGACACAATCGCCTCTTCGGCATGGACAAAATCAACAAAAGTGGACTATAAGTTGCCAACAGAGCCTAAGGGCTACAGTACCGAACTGGCAGAGACCTCGGCACTTTACAGGTAGCTCGCTTCCAAGCAGCTCCCAGAGCCTAAGGAACTGAATCAGTGCTTACGAGCTCATCGAATTACAGGCCAAAAGGAGAAATCTACTCCCTTCGCCGAGTTACTTTTAGCTCGGGAGTGGGGGGCAAATGATGAGGATGGATTTGGCCCTCCAATGACATTATGACACTTGACACCTCATGACAATTAAGTGCAACCTCATGACAACTAGACAGCTCGCCACTTATAGGCAGCTTGCCACAAGTAGATTGCCACTTACAGGGAGCTCGCCACGGGCAGCTCACCATCATGTAGCCTGGCAACTTAGACAACTCGGCACTGCACAGGTAGCTCGCCACTAGGCAGCTCGCCATAGGCAGCTCGCCACAGGAAGCTCGCCACTTACGAGCAGCTCGCCTCCGAGTCAAACCGACCATCGCATGACAACCCTGAGGAGCTCACCACCGTACCCCGCATTTTACGGGATTGTGACTTGTAATGGCTATATTAGCTCACCCACTCCCCGATTTAGGCGGAAATGGTCAACCTTACCGGTTGGTGGCTTTATCCTCACCTAACACGGAAGCAGGTTCCATCACAACGGGAATCCAGGAACTGCTCCACCAAACCCACGAGGACTCCATTATATAAAGGCCTCACCCCCTAGGGGCGAGGAAGAGATGGTAACCCCTGCTCTCTAGCTCTCTCATTCTTTAATATCATTTTCAGCTCACAACTAAGCGCTGACTTAGCCATCAGAGTGACCTCGTCGGGTAAACACCCCCGGGTTCTCTGATTCAGTTCTTGCAGGTCCCTCAGTTCCCGCCGTCTACAAAGATGAGTAGATCATCTCCTGTAGGGAGGATCGGTTCCTCAGTTCCCGCTGTCTACAAAGATGAGCAGATCATCTCCTACAGGGAGTAGCTGGGTTGCGCAACACTAGGGAGCTCCACTTCAGCCTCTAAGTCATCGGCCACTTGGGAGCAGACGAGATGACGAGGTACTTAGCCAAAGAAAAAATGATACGTGACCAGAAACTGTTACATCAGGTTCCCATTAACCAAGAAACCCATGTTCTTTCTTTAGATTTATGTGGGGACCAGGGAAAGTTTATTTTCTCAAGTATCATTTACCCATTTCATAGGTGGGTAAATAACTTTCACACGTTAGTGAAAAGTTGTCAGCACTTGAATGAGACAAAAATGCCCATTTTAATAAAGGATTTATATGGCTAAAATGGTCATTACCTTATTTACTTGGAAAATAAAAGGGAACTGGGGCCTTGATTTATTAGAGACATTGGATGAGTATCAAAATGAAGATCGGATCTGCTCCTCATAGAGCACACCTCACAGCACATCGCAGGCGTGCATAGGGATGGAAATTTCATAGGAATTTTTAGGTATCCGACCTATCCTGACCCTAATAGGACCCATTTATCAAAACCCTATAGGGTTTGGGATTTTAGATTAAAACCCTATAGGGTTTGGGACGGTTTTGGCTTTTGATTTTAGGGTATCCGATACCCGGGATGCATAAATATGAACCTATTATGTTATATATCATGCACAAATTTATAAATTTTAAGTACTAAGATAATTATTCTATTATTAATATTTTATTTGTATAAATTTCTTGGGATTGAAATCAACATTTGATGTAAATTTGGATTTGATAGATTGTTTATTTCATTTAGTTATAAAATTTAAAATTTAAATATTATTTCTTTTAATTTTTAGTTGGAATTGTTAATCATATATATGTATTGATTGTTTTGATGAACACAAAAGTTAGTAAACTCTATTTTATTTCATTAAATAACACAAAAGGTGAGATGGCTTAGTGGCTTAAAGTAGAAGAGATTTGGCACTAACATTAATTGATTTGGGTTCAAGTCACACTATAAGCATTAAGAATTTTTTTTAATTAGAAAACCTTTGGTCAAGGGGTTTAACGGGTGGGATGGGTCGGGACGGGTTTGAGAAATTGTGAAGAAAAGTTAGACGGATTTGGAATTAAAGATACATAGGCAAGTTCGAGAATGGGTAGGGCAATGCATGATATTGGTACCAACTCCCGCCAAACACCTTCCAAATAGATTACTGGGAAAATTTTCGATTAATACCTTGTACTTGGGCCTAGTGCCACTTTGATCCTCAAACTTTAAAATGCGACAATTCAATACCCAAACATAAAATATGATAATTTAATATCTACTATTAACTAGCTATTTAAATGTCCTTCAAGTGTTATTTAATTTTCTTTATCAACTATTTAAATATGGACAAAAAATTAATAATCCCAAATCTTTGCCTTTTTCATTCAAAAAAGCTAGGGTCATGTTTGAGTGGGCATTGTGTTTTTTAAATGCTGGTTAACAATTGTTAACAATTACTGGATTGTGATGTTTTAAAAGTTCCAATACTCAATTGTTGCATTTTAAAGTTCGGGGAGGAAAGTGGCACTAAGCCCACCGATGGTACGTTTCTGAATCATTTGGCGAGTGTCGACCGTTTGGTGTTTCCATGGCGAAGACGCCGAAGAGGACCCGAGAACCATATCCATGGTCTTCTTCCAAACGGACCCGATCATCTTCATCAGTTTCTTCAACTTCTCGTTGGAATTATGATGTGTTCCTGAGTTTCAGAGGTGAAGACACTCGCAAGAACTTCACCGATCATCTCTACACAGCTTTAGTCCAGAAAGGGGTTTACACTTTTAGGGACGATGAGGAGCTAAGAAAAGGGGAAGAAATCTCGTCAGAACTATTGAAAGCAATCGAAGAATCAAGGATTTCAATTATCGTTTTCTCGAGGAACTACGCTTCCTCGAGTTGGTGCCTGGATGAACTGGTGAGAATCTTGGAGTGCCGTAGAAAGATAGATCAGAAGGTTCTGCCTGTTTTCTTTGACGTTGATCCTTCGGATGTTCGGAAGCAGACTGGGGATTTTGGAAAAGGCTTTACCAAACTTAAAGAGCGATTCACATTGGAGACGATGAAGGTGCTGAGGTGGGAGACAAGCCTCCAAGAAGCTGCCAATTTGTCCGGTTGGGACTTACGGAATGTTGCCAATGGGTAATAACTCTTGAAATACAGTACAGTATCTGGAGAGATAAATAGTTGTTAGTCTTTAACATCACAAGTGTTTCTCATCCTGGTTTTCTAACCTCCAACATACATATTCCATTCGACGTTCTCCTATAGAATATTCAAATTGTCATTGGTAGAATTTGTTTGTGTTCAATTTCTATATATCAGTGAGAAAGATAGGTATGGCGAAAGTGGATTCATGTAGCCGACCCCATATAGTTGAGAGACGCTTAGATGATAATGATGATGAGTAAGGAAGACCATATATTTTCTTTTTCTTATGTTTGTTGATTTCACGGTTTAACTATTCTATTGCTTTTAGTGAATATTTTAGATCTAGTACTACTATTAGATAGGCATGGATGAACCAATGAGCCAAAAGGAACGAGGGGAGTAGATTTTCAGGAACGGCATTTAGGCTGGACAGTGTTATGTGGCCTATAGACTTTTGAAGTTAGTTGACGAGGTTAATGTAAAGATGTATAAGAGCGCTAGTTTGTGTGTTGGAGATGGAGATCCGACAAGCTCAAGAGGCTTTCTTGTTGGTCACGGATTAGGGCCTTTCTCTCTATCATGTGACTGTCATAAGAAAAGACAAGGCAATAAGTTAAAGAGGAGAGTAACATGCCAAGCAAGAAGGTGGGGTTTTTGTTCATTTACCTCTGATGCAGCAGAGAATCCAATGCATGCCTTAAGTTTATAGTTTTCAAAATCTTATGATTTAGGATAAAGTCCATGATTCAATTTACAAATTCCAAGGGTTCTTATCTGAATCTTACTATTGAACTCTTTTGAAGGAGAAAAATTCTAGTGATTGTTGTTTGAATCTTGTGACTTGTCCAATTTTTGCAATTTAAGTTAACCTGACTTGGACCTAATTTTGTATCTTGTCATTCCCTTTTTGTATTTTTCCAAAGTGTTTTTTTTTTTTTTTGTAAAAAATCTCCCAACTTAAGACTTATTTCACTTCTTGTTAGCCTATTAAAGATATCTTGTGTTTATTATCTATTAATGTTCGAGTTAAAGAACCATTGTACAGATATTAATTAATTGATTTTTATCTACTTGATTGTATTATATGTTATTAGTATGTAAGTTTGAAAGACCATCTCAATGGCATACTCCACTGAATATAATTTTGGGTCTATGCGGTGAAGTCTAGTGAAATGGTGAGAGAAGAGAACTTCGGTTGCGATGGAGGAGAGGAGAGTTTCGTCCAGGCTGCTTGTTGACGTAAGTTTCAAGTGGAGGCCAAGTGGTTTGTGATGGATCATGGATGAAATAAGAACAAGGTGTGGTGCTGAAACTCACTGAAGTTTCGAAGGCAACTATGCTATTGAAAGAGAAATCAGCCCTTTGGTTCAAAGGGTTTCTAGAAGGTGCTATCCATTTGAGAAGACAGATTAACTGGAAGGTGTTCAACAAGGAAGAAGACACAAGCTATTATGTTGAAGTAAAAGAAAATAAGAAAAAGGAGCATATGTAATGCTTTTTGAATCCTTTGGAGATGGCAAACAATGATTGGTATGCTTTCCAGAAGCCAGAAATTGCTTTGAATAGAAGCTGGTTGCTGATGCTCTTCAACAGTTCTTGGAAAAACAGGGGATCTCCGACAGGTGAACGAAAATGTCAAGAACAGGAACCGGTGCAAGACAAAATGTTGGGAAAAAGAAAAAACAGATGTAGAAAATCCTGTAAATAATGCTGAAACAGGGTTGCAGTTGACTGAATCAAAGTTAAAAGAGTCTGTTGTCCCTGTAGATTCCTTTCAGTACTCATTTGTGATCCCAAGCTTGTCTCTAGAAAGTTTCAGAGAAGCCTAGGATCAAAAACTTGTGATAACCATGAAGAAAGAACTGAAAGATCCGGACTGGAAATTAATTCTGAAAGAATTGGAGAAGAGGATGTGTGTAAAAGAAACAACTACAATAAGACCATTTACTAAAGACAAAGCCATCTTGGACATAGGGGACAAGGAAATGGAGTTTACCACATTGGAAATGAGTGAAGGATGGGTGACGATTGGGAATTGGTGACCCCTGTCCAACTATGTCTTAGAGAAGGATGGTGCCATTATAATCAAGTTATTAGGGCTGTTGTTTCACCTCTAGACAAAAACCACATTCGCCAAGATAACAAAAATTTTGGGTGGAGTACTGGAAGCGGTTAATCTAAGCAATCGTTCATGCTGCAAAACTCAGGTTGCTTGGAGTAAAGCCAGAAACGATACCAAGAACCTTGAAAATGCTCAYGAGAGGCTACTGGTGTTGTTTTTGGGTAGCTTCGGAAGCCAAAGTGACGTTGTGGAGAGGTAGGAGAAAGAAGGAAGAGATGAAGAGGACGTGGAAGGGTGGTTGACGTGTGGTGGTGAGACAAAATAGGAATGGTGCCACATTGCGAAGAGAATAGGTCATATCAGGCGGTCAAAAGAGGAAGAAAGTTATTCAAAAACAATAGATCTAGATCGGATGGTGGGGAGGACTTTTGCAGATGTGGTGTCAAGAGGAGATGCTGTGTGGAACAAAAAACCTGTAGAAGTTGAAGAAGCTGGCTGGTTGAGTGGCCAGACTGGGGTTGGGTTGTGAGCTAACCTGAGTCAGTTCGGTTCAAGTCGCCATTGTCTAATGAGGGCATGTGACTCTTTAATAAGTCAAAGGCCACACTCTTACAAATGAAAATCAATTCTCTGGAACCTATTTGAACAAGAGAACTTCTGTAGCTACACCTTGGGTGAGGACTACCGATTGCTGAAAAGGGGAAAAATGGTTTGGGTGCCGGTTTTTGAAGAGCGGTCCGCTACACTAGATAGGCCTAATCCAAAGTTTAATACAGGTGAGAAAGAGGAATCCGATTCAAACATTGGCAGGGAAAACTTCCATTTTGAAGGGGGTGTAGAAGTTAATTAGTCCTCAAGCCTTGGAAAAATTGATTCTACCAAGGCATGTAGAATGTTGGAGGATGAAGACTGGAGAACAGAGATACTGTTTGAGTAGTCCTACGAAGAAGCAGTGCAACTAGAACCTCTTGGCTCTGCAGAGTCCTTTACTGATTGCAAGATGGTTTCGGTTGTGCCAGAAAAAGATTAAGTGGACCAACCAATCCAGAGCCAGGTACAAGAGAAGCAAGATGGGATGGAAGGCACCAACTCAGTGCAGGGCGAGGAAGTTTGCTAAGCAAAGGCCACAAGGAGCTGAACAGAGTTTACCTGACCAGATGGTAGACCGGTCCAAGTTTGTAAATGGATTGGCTAGTGAAAGATTAGAACAGGGAGTTTCAAACCCATCAGTTGTTCCTTCTTCTGTTCCCTTTTCTGTTGTAGCTTTTGTTGTTGCTACTAATTGTACACCTCCTTGTGTGTTCTCCCATGTTTTTGTAGATCCATCTCTTGTTCAGGGTCTTGTGCTTGCTAAGATACAAATGACCAATTGCCTGTTCTCTTGATAGATACAAAAGAGAATGGTGAAAAAGATGAGGTGGAGAGAAATTGTGTAATGATTTTGGACAACCTAACAATCATGGTGTTTGAGGATGATATGAGAACGTTGGAACTGAAAATATGAGTAAAAAATTGCAGGAACCGGAAAATGTATGCATTGGAAACTCTAATGGAAAAGGAGTTGATTGATTGGAGGATAAGAATAAGCTTGCAGAACAAAAGATGAGCTTAAGAAAGAAGAAGGAAGGCTATTGTTAAAAGCTTGAGAGGGTAAAAGTGTACTTGAGGAAGGATAATGTTCTGATAAAGTGAAGAAAAGGAAGAGTGAAGTGGAGAAATTGATGAGTGAAATAATGTATGGTAGGGAAGAAAATAGGAGAAAAGAAAGGAGAGGCAAGGGACATTAGCCTAAGTGATAAGGGCTGTCTAGCTTAAGAATGAAGATAATCAGCTAGAATTTGAGGGGATTAGGGAGTGCAACCAAGAGGAGGTTAATAAAGGATACTCTTAGAAAGGAGAAGTTGGATTTGGTATTGATTCAAGAAATAAAACTCTTAGAGGTTAACAGAAAATGGATTAGAAGTATATGGGAAATTAGAGGTTTGAGTTGGTCGTTCGTACCTTCTTGTGGTGCATCCGGAGGAATTCTCACCATTTGGAAAAATGAGGAGTTGGAATGTTTGGAAGAGTTGGTGGGACAATTATCTATCTTAATAAAGATAAGGAAACCCAATGATGGAAGGGAATGGGCTTAGACGAATGCTTATAGGCTAAATTCTTATAAAGAAATCTTTTATGGGAAGAGTTGGGGGCACTTAGAAGCTTATGGGAGGGGTGTTGGTGTTTGGGAGGTGATTTTAATGTCATAGGTTTACTTCAGAAACTGACTAATCTAATCAAAGGATAACCACAAGCATGAAAAATTTCAATGCCTTTGTGGATGACTTTGAATTGAAGGATCTCCCATTGTTAGTAGCAGAGTATACTTGGTCGAATTTTCAAGAGTCTTTGACTTGTTCCAAACTGGACTGGTTCCTGTTTTCATAGATTGGGAAGAGATGCAGGAATGTTTAGCCTCTTGAGACTTGTCTAGAGTAACCTTTGACCATTGCACTATTAGCCTAGCTTAGGATTTGCCCTATGATGGTCCCTCGCATTTCAGATTTGAAAACATGTGGAGGATCCAACTTTTGTAGAAAAGGTTAAGATCTGGTGGGGATAAGTCAAGCGTAGTGGTACGAAAAAGGGATTAAGGTTCTCTAGATTCTTAAAAAAAGTTGAAAGAGAAAATTAAGGCTTGGAACAAAGAACAATTTGGGCGAGTGCCGAGTGGAAGAAACAAAGAAAAGAATTTCTTTAAGGATTGTGGAATTGGATAATAATGAAGCCTTAAGAGATTTTAGTGGAGTGGAAAAAGCGGAGAGAAGGAATCTAAAGATTGACCTGGAAGGATTGTTAAGAATAGAAGAAATCTCTTGGAGGCAGAAGTCTAGATGTAAGTGGATTACGGAAGGAGATGGCAACACAAAATTCTTTCATTCTCTAGCTAGTGGATGAAGGAAGAATCAAATAACTAGCATTGAAGTGGATATTCAAGAGATAACAAGGGAGGAGGAAATAATTAAAGTATTTGTGGATCACTTCAAGGGTTTCTTTGCCACCTCTGGGGAGGGGAGATTAAATTTTCTAGATTTGAATTGGGACAGAGTTTTGGAGTATATTTTAACAAACCTAGAATTGGTGTTTACAATTGAGGAGATTAGAGCCAGTGTTTTCAATGGAAAGGTCCAAAGCTCTAGGACCGGATGGATTCTGTATGGCTTTTTATCAAGATTGTTGGAATATCATAAAAGATGATCTAATGGAAGTTTTTAGTGAGTTTTTTAAGAAAGGGGAAATCTCTCAAGCAGCAAATTCAACTTTCATTGCTTTAATCCCCAAGAAGAAAGTAGCTAAAGAACTTAAGGACTTTAGACCCATAAGAACTTAAGGACTTTAGACCCATAAGCCTAGTATAGGAAAGAAGAGATTGAGGAGGGAAAAGGGTTTAGTTTGCAAATTGGATTTAGAGAATGCTTATGATCTAGTGGATTAGTCTTTTCTCCTGGAAATCCTAGAAAGAATCGAGTTAGGTGATAAGTGGAGGAAGTGGATTAAAGGATGCTTAAGTTCTATGCACTATTCTATCTTAATAAATGGAGTGACCAAAGATTTCTTTCCAGCTAAACGAGGATTGAGACAGGGAGACCCCTTATCCTATTCACCCTAGTAGCAGATGTCCTAAGTAGGATGATTGTAAGCTGATCAAGATAGGTTATTGAGAGATTGGAGGGTAGGGCAAAATGAGGTGACAATCACTCATTTGCAGATTGTAGATTACATAATTCTGCTATGTGAAGGAGGTGATCAAAACAATTTGATGAATTTAAAGGAACTCATAACTTTTGAGTTTGTATCCAATCTGAGGGTCAATCTTGGGAAGAGTTGTGTAGTAGGGATAAATACAGAAGAGGAAGAATTAAGAAGTTGAGTAGAGATTTTAGGGTGTGATGTAAGGAACTGGCTCTTGGACTATCTTGGTCTTCTGTTGGGGGGAAACCCGAGGTCAGAGGTTTTTTTTGAAACTGGTAGTAGAGAGATTCACTAAAAGACTATCACTATGGAAAAGGAATTACATTTCACTGGGAGGAAGGATAACTTTGATCAAGGCAACTTTAGCTAACCTACCCATCTATTACCTCTCTACTTTTAGGATTCCAGACAAAGTTGCAGGTCAACTAGAGAAGATCATGAGAGAGTTCCTTTGGGAACCGGGGGATGAGAAGAGAGACCATTTGGTGAAGTGGGAGCAAGTTAGCAAACCGAAAGAGGGGGGTGGATTTGGAATAGGGAACCTATTTGTAGGAAAAAAACAATTCAAGGGAAATGGTTATGGAGATTCCCTTTGGAGAGTGACAGGCCTTGGCATAAGGTAATTGAAAACATTCACGGGACACTTGATAATGGATTGGATGGAAAAGAAACTTCTTCCTCGGTGGTTCTTTCTCCTTGGGAATCAATACAGGTAGTATACACAACTTTCATTAATTTCAGTAGATTTGATGTGGGATGTGGGACTTGAATATTGTTCTGGGAAGACCTGTGGTTGCCTGAAACTCCTCTTAAATTTTCTTTCCCTAAGCTATTCTCATTGTCTAACCATAAACAGCAGCCTATTTTGAGGTTAGTTACCTTTTCTCCTTCAGGGGTAAGTTGGGATTTTGGCTTTAGAAAGGGGACTGAGGGATGATGAATGTGAAGCACTTATCCAATTGTTGGACAAACTTCATTTAACCTTTTTGGATCAGTCAGTGGAGGACACAAGAGTTTGGTCTTGTACTCCCAATGGGGTTTTCAGTTGTGCTTCTTTCCTCAATGCTCTCTTACAGTCCAATAATGTGGGTGAAAACTTCCTTGTGAAAGAAATATGGAGCAAGCTCATCCCACCTAAAATTTAGGATTTATGTTGGGAAGTCTTTCTTGGCAAGGTAAACACTAGTAATATGCTCCAGAAAAGAAGGCGATACAAATGTGCCTTTCTAATGGTGAATCCATATCTCATCTATTGCTATTTTGCCCTTTTGTGCTTTGTGTTTGGGACCTTTGTTGTTCTCTTTTGGGATGTAGGTGGACCTCTCCACACGATGTAGTGAGCCTTTTCAGCCCAGGTTTCCTAAGGCAACTTAGAAGGAGAGGAAGAATTATGTGGAGAGCAATTCGGGTTGCAGTTGTGTGGACTGTTTGGGAGGAAAGGAATGGGAGAATTTTCAATGACAAATGTAGATTGAAAGAAGAAATGGTTGAAGGCTTGAAGCCATAAAAAATCAGAGCAGCACATTGGATAAAGACACTTGATCTATTCAAAGAATTTTCAGTGAATGATATATATTGGGGACATAGTCTGAAGTGGCATCTTTTTCTATGAGTAAGGAAAAGGTTGTTTTGGATGGATGCCACCGGTGGCTAACAAAATAAAATTAAATTTTGATGAAAGCTCCATAGGAAGCATAGGAATGGCAGGCATTGGAGGAGTATTTAGAGACTATACAGGGAAGGTTTTGGCTATGTTTTCAGGACCTTTGGGACTGGGAGATTCACTGAAGGCTGAGCTGATGGCTTACTACAAGGATTACAAATTGCTAAGCAATCGAATTTTCAACAATTGGAAGTAGAGGGAGATTTAAAGATGATCATTTCTTGGGCCAGGAGTAAGCAACTTGTGCCATGATCTATAGGCATGAGGTTAGGGAAATAGAAAGCATCAAATAGGAGTTGGATATATCTTTCAAGTGGATTAGGACAGCAAATGGGATGGCTGATACTTTAGCAAAATAAGGAATATATAGACAACAACTGTTTTGGGCACAATTGTAATCTTGTAACTTTGTCAGGTCTGGATTGTTATTTGGGTGGATTTACCCTTTCATTGTATTGACCAGCTTCAAAATTTAATATAATTCTGAATTTCTTGCTGATAAAAAAAAAGGTCTATGCTCAAGTATTGTCAGGAAGAAGGAAACCCAGTGCTGATGCACATGGGCGTAGGTTGGAATGGGCCTAAATTGTCTAAGCTAGCAGTAGAACCTGACTTTGAATGGCATAAGCGAGCCTTAGCCCAGCTGCTATAGGAATACTTAGATCTCTTTAGGAAGCCACCAAAGCTTTCTCCTAGTTGCCCAATGGACCATAGGATTTTTCTGTTACTGATAAAAAAAAATGAACCATAGGATACCAATATACCCCGGAGCACCACCAGTCAATTTCAGAGCATATCAGTATCCACTCTTTCACAAGGTGGAAATTGAAAAGATAGTTTCTGAGATGTTTGCAAAGAAACAAATCCAGGCTAACAATAGCCCATCCTCAATGGTTCGTTTGGTCAAGAAGGATGGCTCTTGGCAGTTTTGTGTTGATGAATTATTAGAAGAATTGAAAGCTGCTACAATTTTCTTTAACCTGGATTTGAGGTTAGGTTACTGTCAAATAAGAGTACATCACGATGATGTCCACAAGACAGCATTCAGGACCAATGAGGTTCACTACTAGTTCATTGTCATGCCATTTGGGTTGTCAAATGCACCCTCAACCTTTCAGGCACTCATGAAGGAGACTTTTTCCCCTCTTCTCCATTGGTTTGTCTTGGTTTTCTTTGATGACATCTTGGTTTATAGCATAAATCCGGCTTCCCATTTGGGTCACCTCCACACCACTTTTGAGGTACTGTGTACGACAATTATATGCCAACGAATCTAAATGTTCTTTTGGTTAATCTCATATACATTATTTGGGACATATTGTAGAAAATGGAAGGATCATGGCTAACCCAAATAAGGCAATGGTTATGATTAATTGGGCCCAACCTAATTCATTTAAAAGCCTTAGAGGGTTCTTGGGGTTAACAGGGTACTACTGCCATTTCATTAGAGAAAGTGGCCAATTGGCCGCTCCCTAACCCAACTCCTCAAGAAGGATGCCTTTCACTAGGATTTCTCTGAAGTATTTGTTGTGGAGACTGATGCTTCAAGTATAGGCATAGGAGCTGTGTTGATGCAAGACAAACAATCCATAGCCTATTATAGTAAAGCTTTGTCAGCTCGTGCCCAGACCAAATCCATCTACGAAAAAGAGTTGATGGCAGTGGTATTGACTGTGCTCAAATGGCTATCTTATTTGTTGGATCGCTGCTTTATCATAAAGGACTAACCAACAAAGCCTCAAGCATCTAATGGATCAATAGGTTCTTACACCAAAACAACAAAAGTGGGCTAATGGGCATTGATTACCAAATTGACTATGGGCCTGCATCCACCAATCAGCATGAACCGAATGCAATGGGCTTGTCTCAAACCATATCCTTTATTAGAAGACATCAAACAAGATGCACAGTAGGATGCCATACTAGGTCGGACCAAAGAACTATGGGCCCAAGATCCAAGTCCACTCCTGGGTATCATGTCAACAATGGGGTTCTCTTTTACAGAGGATGGATGGTCATCTCACCCACATCCACTCATATACCTGAGGTATGATTTTTCCACGAATCAGCCTTGGGTGGCTATTCAAGAGTCTTACGTACTTATCGGAGAATAGCATTGCACTATTATTGGCCAAGTATTAAGAATCGGGTACGTTCATGGCAGCATGCCACATCTGTCAGTAGCATAAATACAGCAGTCAAGCACCAGCTGGACTGTTATAGCCTCTTCCCATACAAGCCTAGGTTTGGGACAAGATTACCATGGACTTCATCTTGGGTCTCCCACTCAAGGAGGAAAGTCTATTATCTTGGTTGTTGTGGACGGACTAATACACACTTTTCTGCTCTCTCACACCCTTACACATCCTCTCCACCAGCCTTCTATGAAAAAGGGTATTTCTCAGTAGCTGATGTTGATGCAATTTTGATGGAGCGAGATGAGATAGTCAAGAATCTAGATGAATTTATAGAAGGCCCAAGCTCAGATGAAACAACATTGTGATAAAAACACAGGGCTGGTCCATTACCAACGAGGTGATCTTGTCTACTTGAAGCTACAGCTCTATAGATAGTCTACTCTGGCCACGAGGGCCTCACAACTCTCCCCTCATTACTATGGCCCATTTCAGGTCTTGGAACAAATTGATAAGGTGGCCTATCGCCTGAACCTGCCCCCCTCCAAATTACACCTGGTGTTTCATGTTTCAATGCTTAAGAAATGCCTTAATCCAACCTTCAAGGTAAACACCACTCTACCTTAAATCTCAGATGGACAGCTGTAGCTCAAGCCACTTCAAGTACGAGAATATGTTAAGACCCTACTCTTTCTGGGTTGCCGATGAGCTGGTTCGAGGGAGCTCGCCCTCCTAAAACAGATGACGGTGGGAGACGAAAGGGAAGAGAAAAGAGAGGGAGAGAGAGAGAGCGAGAGAAGGATAATTTGCAAAATGATTCACTGCTCATTCACACCATACGTTTTGGCCTTTATAGTGCATGGCCGTACAACCCATAACAACCTCTGAGCACACATGCCTCTACTCAGTATGTGGGCGACGTGTGTACACAAATGTAATTGGTGGAGTAACTCGCGTGAAGCTCTGGACCTTTGAATGGGCCTGATGGGCCTGAAGTGTTTCGTCTGGGATATTCTTCTTACCGGGCTTATCAATCCCGCCTTCTTCAAGAACGACCTTGTCCTCAAGGTCAAGTGTGCTTCTGAAACTGAATGTAGTCTTCCCACGTGGCATCCTCATGAGGCAAGCCTCGCCATACTACCAAGGCCTGTTTGACCACCTTCCTTCCCCTACTAACCCAACGTAAGTCCTTAATCATCATGGGCTCAAATAGTACTTCCCTTGACTCGGTGAATGGTGGGAGAGTAGGACTGATAGTATCAGTAGGAGACACACAGGGCTTAAGGAGGCTGACATGGAATATGGGATGCAGTTGGCATTCAACTGGTAAGCAGAGACGGTATGCTATTGGCCCTACTCGTTCTGTCACTTGAAATGGGCCAAAGAATCGAGGGGATAGCTTCTGAGACACTCTCCTCGCCACTGAGGTCTGCCGATACAGCTGGAGCCGAAGATAGACCCAATCCCCCATGGAGAACTCCAGTTCTCAGTGCTTCTTGTCATAGGCCAGCTTTATTCGCTGTTGGGCCTGCTGTAGATGGAATTTGAGGAGCTTCAGTGTAGTGTCTCTTGCCTGCAGCTGTGTGTCCACCTTGGCTACCGGTGATGTGCCCTGTTCATAAGGCAGTATGGAGGGAGGTTCGTAACCGTATAGCACCTTAAAGGGGGTGGTCCCGGCAGACACTTGGAAGGTGGTGTTATACCAGTATTCTGCCCAGGGCAGCCATTGGGCCCACTGCTTGGGCCTGTCACCCACAAAACATCTCAGATAAGTCTCCAAACATCGGTTGACGACCTCCGATTGCCCGTCCGTCTGGGGGTGGTAACTAGTGGAGTGCAACATCTGAACCCCTTGACCTGTGAAGTATGCCTTCTAAAAGGCACTCATGAATGTGGATCCTGGTCCGTCAAGATGGACTGAGGTGTCCCATGGAACTTGGCCACCTCCCGGATGTAAGCCTGGGCCACTGTGGCTGCTGTATAGGGTCGTGAGATGCTTATAAAGTGTGCATATTTGCTCAGCCGGTCTACCACCACCAGCACTGCGGATTTCCCTTGGGATGTGGGCAACCCCATTATGAAGTCCCTGGTTACTTCTTCCCTTACCTGCTCGGGAATTGGTAGAGGTTGCAGCAGTCTGCCTGGGTTCTGGGTACTGTATTTCTGCTGTTGACACACGGTGCATCGGGTCACAAACTCCTGAACCATCCGCTCCATTCCTTTCCAGTCATAATGGGCTGCTAAACGTTTATAGGTCCGCAGAACTCCCGAGTGCCCTCCTTGGGCTGAGTTATGGAAGAGCTGAAGCAGCTCCTGATGGTATTTGGACTCACTCAACACCACCATCCGTCCCTTGTAGTAGAGAAGCCCATTCTGAAGTGTGTATCCTAGAGCCTGGGCCGCATCCTCCTAGACCTGGGCCCGTATTTGGGTTAATTGGGGATCGTCCTGGGCTTCCTATTTCAATTGTGATGACAATGGGTAGCTTAGCCGAGACACGCCCAATGAGCACAGGCTTTCAGCTCTGGAGAGGGCATCCGCTACTGCATTAGAGGGTCCCGGCTTGTTTTCGATAGCAAAATTTTACCCCGTCAGYTTGTAGGCCCATTTGTGCTGGTTAGGGCCCAAAACTTGCTTCTCCAACAAGTGCTTGATACTGCTGTGGTCAGTCTTGACAATGAACCGTCGGCCCAACAAGTAAGCTCTCCATTTTTGGACTGCTAGGGTGATGACCATGAGCTCCTTCTCGTAGGTGGACTTGGCTTGGGCCTGTGGAGAGAGGGCATTGCTGAAGTAGGCCAAGGGCTGGCCCTGCTGCATCAGGACTGCACCAATTCCGGTACCCGAAGCGTCAGCCTCTACTATGAACTCCAGCTCAAAGTTAGGAAGAGCTAGTGTAGGAGGTGAGGTGACAGCTTCCTTAAGTGTTGGAGGTGATGATTAACTTTGTGTTTGGAGACATCTGGTGCAAATGGGTGATGGGTTGCATACTTGCATTGGGGATTGTCATTATTCCATTTTGGTGAATGGGACAGTGGTGGACTATTCCCTAGCTTTGAGAGGGATTAGACAAGGAGACCCTCTATCCCCTTTCTTGTTTACTTTGGTTGCAGAAGTATTGGGGAGATTGATATCTAAAGTAGCGGATGCCCTCTCCAGAGCTGGAGAGTTGGAAGAGAAAATATACCACTTACACACCTACAATTTGCGGACGACACAAATTTGTTTTGTGGAGGGGATATCAATAGGATTAGAAACCTGAAGCTCACTATACAACTTTTTGAGCAAATGTCAAACCTGAGGGTGAATTTTGAGAAAAGTTGTATAGTTTGAGTCAATATGGGGGACGGGGGGGTTTAGGAGTATGCAGATATTTTGGGGTGTGAAGTATCTAATTGGCCTTTAAATTACCTAGGTTTACCTTTGGGGGATAATCCTCAGAAAGGTGATTTTTGGGCCCCTTTTGAGGAGAGGTTTGAAAAGAGACTTGCTAATTGGAAGAAAAATTATTTGTCTCTTGGAGGGAGAATCACCTTAATTAAGTCTACTTTGGCTAACCTTCCTATTTATTTTTTGTTAGTCTTTAAGATTTCGGCTAAGGTGGTTAGCAGGCTGGAAAAACTAATGAGGGACTTTTTGTGGGAGCTAGGGGAGGAGAAAAAGGATCATAGGGTTAGGTGGGAGGTGGTATGTAGGGGTAAGCAGGAGGGAGGTTTGGGAATTGGGAACATAAGGATTAGGAACTTAGCATTACTATGGAAATGGCTGTGGAGATTTTCATTGGAGAAAGAAAGACTGTGGGTTAAGATAGTGGGAAGTATACATGGACTGACAGACAATGGATGGGACTCTGGGATTCTTGCAAGGACTACAAGAGCTTCTCCATAGAAAGCTATTCAAGCCATCTTGCCCTTATTCTCTCCTTGGATAAGGTACAATTTGCACTTAGACAACCTCATTAAATTTTGGGAACAAGTTTAGGTTGGGGATTCCTCCTTGAAAGATCAATTTCTAGGCCTCTTTGCTATTTTTACCCTTAAAAATGAACCAGTTTCCTCTTTTCTTATACCTTCTAATTCTCCTTTTGGGTTCAGATGGAACTTGAGTTTGAGAAGAGATGTCAAGGACACAGAATTAGCCTGTACTTTAGCCTTACTATCCATTCTTGAAGGGGTATTCATTGAGTCATCAAAGACAGATAATAGAATATGGACACTCACTCCCTCGGGTTCTTACACTTGTGCCTCTTTCTTTAAATCCCTTTTACCCCCTCTTCCTGTTGGATTGTCTTTCTTTGTTAAAGAAGTGTGGTGTCGACCTATACCTCCAGAAGTTGGGAGTTTCTGTTGGAAGCCTTTCTAGAAAGAGTTAATACAGGGGATCTACTTCAAAGAAAAAGACCCAATAGCTGTTTGTCTCCTCACTGGTGTGTTCTCTGTAAATCCCATGGTGAGTCTGGATACCATTTACTAATTTCTTGTCAGTTTGTTAAAGTTATTTGGGAATGGTTTACTTCTTTGTTTGGGTGCAGGTGGAATCCCCCTTTGAATGTGCAAAGCTTATTTACTTCCATGCCTAATTGGCCAGCCAAAAGGGCCAAGACCATGTGGAGATGTGGTAGGGTTGTAGTGTGTTGGACTGTTTGGGAGGAGAGAAATTCAAGTATATTCTCAAATAAGGAGAGAAGTTTGGAAACAATCCTGAAGACTATCCACATTAGGGTGATACATTGGTTGAGAACATTGGAATTGTTTTCACTGTTCTCAGTTGATGAGATGATAAGAAGCTGGAAGGAGATTGCAGATTCAAGCTTAATTAAGAAGGCCTTAAATTCTTGTTGGACACCTCCACCTCATGGGTTTACCAAACTGAACTTTGATGGTAGCAGCATAGGCAATCCAGGGCCCTCCGGAGTAGGGGGAGTGATAAGGGATGAAAAAGGGAATTTGTTAGCTATGTACTCTGGTCCAATTGGGGTGGGAGATTCCTCGAGGGCTGAGATTCTAGGAGCTCTTGAAGGGATACAAAGGGTCAAGGAAATGAATATTAAAAAGTTGATTATAGAAGGTGATTCTGAAATTGTGGTGAATTGGCTAAAAGAGGACAGTTCTATGCTCTAGAAATATAGCAATGAAAAGAGGAAGTTCAAGTGGCTCACCAAGGACATTGAAATTCATTGTACATGGATAAAGAGAAGTGCAAATGCATTGGCAGATGGTCTAGCTAGGCAAGGGCTGAATAGAAACTCTATTTTTTGGTCTGTTTTGTAATTGCCTCATGGTTAGGATGTGCTTTGGGTAGTTGGAGTTAAGAATTTTTAGCTCCTTCATCTGTAATTCTAATTTTCTCAATCATTAATAAAGTTCATTGTTATTGATAAAAAAAGAAAAGAAAATCTTCCTGAAGGGAAGGAACCAGTGGGATGCAAGTGGGATATTCATAGTGAAGCATAAGGCTAATGGAATTATTGAAAGATACAAGGCTAGACTGGTGGCAAAAAGTTTTACACAGGTATATGGAGTAGACTATGCAGAGACATTTGCTTCAGTAGCCAAGATGAACTCAATCAGAAGTGATTCAGAATTCTTCTCTCATTGGCAACAAATCTTGATTGGGAACTTCACCAATTGGACATTAAGAATGCTTTCTTGAATGGTGACTTAGAAGAGGAAGTGTACATGACCCAACAACCTCCAGGTTTTTGTACCAAAGGCAGTGAGCAGAAAGTGTGCAGGTTAAAAAATTCTCTATATGGGTTGAAACAATCACCTCGGGCCTGGTTTGGTAAGTTCCACCAGTTCAACAGATGGGGTTTCAACAATGCCAGTCAGACCACACTCTGTTTGTGAAGAAAGGTGAAGGGAAAATTGCAGCTTTAAGTGTGTATGCGGATGACATAGTGATCACAGGAGACTAGGAGACTGAAATACAGAAACTGAAGAAGTTCTTAGCCACTCAATGTGAGGTGAAAGATCTAGGACCCTTACGTTATTTCCTTGGAATTGAAGTTGCACGCTCTCAAAAGGGCATCTATATTTCTCAACCAATTGAACCTAATCGTCAGCTGGGAGACAGTCAGGGGGAGTTCTTGAAAGATGTGAAGAAGTTTCAGAGACTTGTAGGGAGACTCTTATATTTGCTTATGACCAAACTTGATATTGCTTATGTAGTGGGTGTTCTTAGTCAATTCACGCACAACCCTAGGACAACTCACTTTGAAGCCGCAGAGAGAATCCTTAAATACCTCAAGAAATTTCCAGGAGTTGGTTTGTTGTTCTAGAAACATGGACATTTAAAGGTGGAAGTATATACTAATGCTGATTGGGCAAGGGCAGTCGATGACAAAAAGTCTACTAGTGGGTATTGTACCTTTGTAGGAGGTAAATTGGTCACCTGGAGGAGTAAGAAGCAAAGTGTGGTGGCTAGATCCAGTGCTGAAGCAGAATACAGAGCTATGTCTCATGGAGTTGCTGAAATCATGTGGATAAGAAACCTGTCAGGTGACTTGGGTTTTGCAGCCAACAACCCCATGTCACTCTATTGTGACAATAAAACTACTATCAACATTGCTGCTAATCTAGTCTTCCATGATAGGACGAAACACATTGAAGTGGATAAGCATTTTATTAGAGAAAAACTTGTGAGTGGAGAAGTATGCATTCCATATGTCAGCTCAGAGGAACAACTTGCAGACATCTTCACCAAGGGTCTTCAACATGTGCGGCATAATGATTTGTGTGACAAGTTGGGAATGATTGACATCTATGCTCCAACTTGAGGGGGAGTGTTGAAATAGTTTATTTTATGTCTTATTTATTATATTCTGTCTTGTTAGGGTTTGTTTGGTTGTTTTAAAGTCTTTTTTATTTTTTGTTAGTGTACTTTACTTACAGCAAAGGCATAAGGGTCTTTTCCCTTTTATTTTAGATGCCCTATAAATACTAATAGAAGCTGGCGCCGCCAGTACTGTTCCATTGTTGCCAATCTCTTCGCTTCTCTTCTATCTTCTATCTTCTCTCTTCTTCTTCTCTTCTCTTTCTCTCTTATTTCTAGTCGGTTTTGTTGTCAAGACTTACATAGATTTAATTTTTCCTTTCCTATGAACTCAACATAATTGAAAAATGAAAATTTTACAATTTGATTCTTTTTGAACT
Source organism: Nelumbo nucifera (assembly GCF_000365185.1). The sequence continues at coordinate 705,936 of NW_010729291.1, read as the reverse complement.
TTGATTCTGAAAATGAATTCCGTCATCATCATCAACATCCAAGCCTATTCCAACTATGTGCGGTCGACTACATGAATCCTGTTTCTCCAGTCCCTTGTGTTTAATGCCATATTCATTGTTAAATTATTGGTGCTTAAATCATTTCTTTCTACTTCTACCAATGTTATTAATATACTTGATACCAATATTAAAACTAAAGCTCATCAGATTTACTTTATGTTTCTTCGCATCTTTATGGCTTCTTATAACTGGACATTTATAGTGCTTCTATCTTTCTTTATTGCATTTTGCAGACATCAGGCCAAATTTATTCAAGAAATTGTTGAAGAAGTTATGATGAAATTGAATAAAACGTTCTTAGATGTTGCTAATTACCCGGTTGGATTAGATTCACGTGTAGATGATTTGTTGGCACTATTAGATGTTGGATCAGACAATGTTTGTATTATAGGAATTTGGGGAATAGGTGGAATAGGTAAGACAACCTTAGCCAAGGCTGTCTATAATCAAATCTTTCACAGTTTCAAAGATAGCAGTTTTCTTGCAGATGTTAGAGAAGTTTCAAAACAACATAAAGGTCTGATTCAGCTGCAAAAACAGCTTCTTTCAGATATCCTAATGAAAAAAGACATAGAGGTCAGAGACATCCCTAGCGGAATTAAATTAATTAGAGACAGACTATTCTCAAGAAAGATACTTCTTGTTCTTGATGATGTGGATCATTCAGACCAATTAGATGCATTAGCTAGAGAACATAGCTGGTTTGGTGCGGGAAGTAGAATTATCATAACAACTAGAGATGAACATTTGCTGAATTTGCTTCAAGTGGATGAAAAATACAAGGTTAAGGAATTGTCTCTTGTTGAATCTACTGAGCTCTTTAGTCACCATGCCTTTGGAAAAGACCATCCCAAAGAAGATTATCTGGAGCTCTCAAGCCATGTGGTGCATTATGTTGGAGGGCTTCCTTTAGCACTTAAGGTTTGGGGTTCTTTTCTGTTCGACAAAGAAAAGGATGAATGGGAAAGTGCATTGGAGAAGCTTAAAAAGATTCCTAAGGATGAAGTTCAGAAGAAACTGAAAATCAGTTTTGATGCACTAGATGAAGAAGAGAAAAGTATCTTCCTTGATATTGCATGCTTTTTTATTGGAATGAATAAAGATTATGCAATTAGAATACTAGACGGTTGTGGTTATTCCACAAATATAGGAATTGGTGTTCTTATTCGTAAGTCCCTCCTAACAGTTGAAGTAAACAAGCTGGGAATGCATGATCTAATTCGAGATATGGGGAGAGAGATTGTTCGTCAGGAATCCCCAGAGAAGCCTGGAAATCGCAGCAGATTGTGGGATCATGAGGATATCCATCAAGTCTTACTGAAACACAGTGTAAGAATTGTTGCACAATTCTTTTATTTTTTTAATCTCATGTTATTAACTAACTTTTGTTGTTGTGTTAATTTTGACAATAAATAATGAGCAGAATAATAATAACACTCTTTTTACATGTCTGGAGGCTATAAATATGCCCCCTACCTCATTCTGTTCGTATGTTATTACACTAATCTTTTTTGTTTGATATTGTTAAAGAGAGCTAAAAGAAAATACTCTAGAATCACAACAACTAGTTCTATCAGAAAACAATGATGAAAGAAACAGGAAATTAACAAATTTCATGTCAAAAAACAGTTAGTCATTTGTTTTTTTGGTTCTATGCCAATTAGAGGAATGGAACAATTGAGACCAAACAGCATCCTACATATTTGTCGAGAAGCTAGCCAATAGATCTCAGGACAGATCTAAAAATAAAGGGAAAACAGAGAGAAAACTGGAAAGAACAAGAAGAAAATAGCAGCAAAGGAAGAGAAGAGAGAATAGTAGAGAAGAGGAGCAGAATAGAATAGTTCTGCCACCTCAAACAAATGAGAAAAAATACCTTAATATAGGATTTGATGAGAGAGAATGGGAATTAATACCTTAAACATAAGATTTAATGAGAGGGAATTAAATGAGGTGACAAGTAATTCAACTTACATTTTCTACCCTCAAATTAGAGAGGACCAAATTCAAAAATAGCAGTATTTTAGTCAGAAAGAAAAGTTTTACAAGCTCATTTGTAGTTCTAATAGTAGTGAGAAGAAATACTTTAAATATAGGATTTAATGAGAGAGAATGGAAGTTAATACCTAAAATCAAGGTTTTATTTTTTTTTCGCCAACTGGTTCAGGGGAGCCGGTTTAGGTCTTCGCCACACCCTGAACTAGTCAGACCACCGAGGGGTGTATCGGTGGGGTGCCGGAACAATATGTATCGGCCGATATGGGCCGATACGTGTCGATACTTTGAACCTTGCCTAAAATATAGTCAGAAAGAAAACTTACACAAGCTCATTCATACTTGTAATAGTAGTATAGATTTTCTGTACCTGTATGCATGTTAATGTGTGTACATCTTGCTTCTGCACTTAACCAATAATATTGTTATCAGGGAACAGAAGCAGTGAAAGGCCTAGTCCTGTCGAGGTTATTTGATGAACAGTTCAGTACTAGAACATTTGCAGAGATGAAAGAACTAAAACTGCTCCAACTTAATTATATATGCCTTAAGGGGACATATCAATATCTTTCTAGAGATTTAAGATGGCTCTGTTGGCATGGGTTCCCTCTAAAATATATACCAAGTGATCTTCATTTGGAGAGGCTTGTTGTTCTTGATATACAGTACAGTAAACTGAAGGAAATAAAGGTTTGATAAAATATCCCTTCTTTTTTTCTTTGGATTAATTTATTTATTTCAGAGAAACTAATTTGTGTCAACTGTTTTTAATTGGTTGCAGGTTCATCTGAAAAATTTGAAAATCTTTAATCTTAGCCATTCTCAATTCTTAACCCAAACACCAAACTTCTTAGGTTGCCCAAATCTAGAGATTTTGATCCTTGAAAATTGTACAAGGTTGTTTGAAGTTCATCATTCCATTGGAAATCTCAGTAAACTTGTTTATTTGAATCTGAAAGACTGCAAAAACCTTAGGAATCTTCCTAGCAGCCTTTGTAGATTAGCATCTCTTAAAAGCCTCATTCTGTCTGGTTGCCCAAATCTTTGCAAATTGCCATCTGAATCTTGGCAGTCATCATTATGGTCTTGGGTTTTACGGAGAGAAGGTCCCCTTACTCAGTTACCAATTCCATTCTCCTATTTATTCTCCTTAGAAAGTCTAGATCTCAGAGACTGCAATTTGTTAGAAGGCGCAATTCCAAGTGATCTTAGGAGCTTATCATCATTGAAAATACTGGACTTAAGGCAGAATAACTTGAGCAACCTACCAGCCAGCATAAGTCACCTTTCTCAACTCTGTGAGATTAGATTGAATAATTGCTTTAGACTTGAATCAATCACAGAGCTTCCATCATGTTTAAAACGGTTAGAAGCAGATCATTGCATTTCGTTGGAGAGAATAACAAACATCGGAAGTTTGACCTCATTGGAGTATTTAAGTTTAGACAACACCAACTTTTGCAACCTACCTGATGACATAATTCAACTTCCTAATCTCAAATTGCTTCAATTACGAGGATGCTCAAGGCTTCAAACACTTGCTCAGCTTCCATCATCTGTACATACCTTGTACCTGACGAAGTGCCCTGCATTAGAAAGCTTGAATATATCGGGCTCAGAGGGCATACAATTTTTTCATCTTATGAATTGTAATAAACTAGTTCAGGTTCGGATTCCAAGGAGGTTGAAATCTGAGGGGAAACTTGTCATGAGTGGTTGCAACAATTTGATGCATTCTTGTAGGAAGAATCTTTTGAATCTTCTCCAGGTCTCTCTTACTATGTCCATGTCTGTTTGTTTCTATATATGTGGTCTGGAACCTCTAGCAATTATTAACTTTCACCGGTTTACTTGCAACAGGAAACATTTACAACCAATAGGTTTGACATATTTCTTCCTGGGAGTGAGATTCCAGATTGGTTCAGCTACCAAAATATGGGGCCTAAAGTATCCTTTGAAGTGCCATCGTTTGTGGGTCGTAAGATTCAAGGGCTATTCTTGTGTGCTGTATTTTCCCCAGGACCACCACCTTCAGCTAGCATTGCTACTCACGTCATGCTTGTTAATAAAACCAAAGGTTTTAACTGGCTTGAAACTCCAGGAATTTATTCTTCATCAAGAGACCACATGTGGGTGTTCTCAATGCCACATATTGCAAGTGCAGTTTCTAAAAGTGGAAAATGGTTGGAAGGTGGGGACCAAGTGGAGCTTACAATAGGAGGTGCGAAAAGGTGCGGGATCCATCTGACTTGCGTGCCTGACGATATGATTCCCAGACCCAGTCCCAATCTGTCCACCATCAGTGGAGATGAATCAGATCCTGTTTCCTAAAAGAATTGATAACCGAGAGGGCAGCATACGTCACAATGTCATAATATATGTACATATATATATATATGTATGCAGAAAATTTGTATATATCAATTAAGAGTTTGATTATGCTGGAAATACATAATACCAAAAAAACTTGGGGTCCGTTTGGTCTGCAGATAGGATCGGAATCGGAATCACTTATTATTGATATCAATCAGGAATTGGAATTGGATTCCAATTTTTGTTGTTTGGTTCATTTGGAGTTGGAATTGAAATCAATTGAAAATTTTGAATTTTATATTACTATATTTATTACTAGTAGGACCCACTTATTATTGATATCAATCAGGAATTGGAATTGGATTCTAATTTTTGTTGTTTGGTTCATTTGGAGTTGGAATTGAAATCAATTGAAAATTTTGAATTTTATATTACTATATTTATTACTAGTAGGACCCCATGCGATGTACGGGCTTTGTTTCAATCATTAGTTTTTGAGTTGTGTTTAGCACGTTGCACCCTAGTGAGACAGGGTAAATTGCTATTTTATTTTCTGTTAGTCATTAATAAGTTTATTTTAATAATTATTTTATTTATAATTTTGTAATTGTTAATAACATAAATTTTGTTAGTTTTTAATTTTACCAATTTTAATAGGATTTAAATTAATTAGTATGTTAGTATTTTATTATTACTTTAATTATATTATATTAATATTTTATTATACTATTATTTTATTAATATACTTATTTTATTATTATTATCTTATTAATACTTTCATAATATTTTATTATTTACTTATTAATGTTTTATTGCCATTTTATGAATTGTTTATTAATATTGTATCAAGGTTAAAGAATCGCAATACTTTGAATGCTACATATCCCAATACAAGGAATGCTACAAATCCATTAGTTTCGTTCCTTTTCGTCAGTATTGGATTGATATGGACCCTGGTAATTTGATTGTAATAAACATAAAAAAACCACTATGCCGTATCCAATTGTTGATTATAATTGTATATATTTTTATTCTTTAGCAAATATTTTTCTTCTTAATGGATGTTCATGAATTAATGTTAAAATGGGTGTTGATTAGTAGAAATTATATTGATTTTCTGAAAATTAATAAACATTTTGCTTCTTTCATTATCTTTAACAATTACCATCTTGTCCCTCTATTAGCTTGTTTTCTTATATTAAGATTAAATGTGTACATAAGAAGGCTTGAGGATGAGAGAAATGGATTCTAACAGTATTTTTTGCCTTTTTTTCATAGAAATTACAAGAATGTCATTCTCTACCAACTCTCTCTTTTTTGCTTTTTTTTATTTCAAATTATAAGAATGCCACTCTCTCCTATCAAYTCTCTATCTCTTTTGTTTTTTTCTTTCAAATTACAAGAATGCCACTCTCTTCCCTACCAACTCTCTCTCTTTTTCTTACAAATTACAAGAATGTCATCTCTCTCTCTCTCGTTATAAATTACAAGAATGCCACTCTCTCCAACTGAGGGACACCTCAGCTCGGCATCTTGGCTGTTAGGGGACCTACAATCAAAGGTAGTTGAGTTCGAGCCGAGCCAAACTCAAACTTCTAAGCTCAAGCTCAAGTCTCTAATTCGAATTGAACTCGAGCTAGATGACACCTCGACCACTGAGGGAGACCTCGGCTCAACACCTCGGTCACTGAGGGAGATCTAGGCTCAATACTTCGACAACTGAGGGAGACTTCAACTCGACACCTTGTCGACTAAGGGAGACATTAGCTCGATACCTCGTTTGCTAGGGAAACCTTAGCTCAACACTTCAACAGCTGAGGGAGACCTCGGTTTGGCACCTTGGCAATTGAGGGAATCTCCACTCGGCACCTCGACTGCTTGAGAGACCTACAATCAAAGGTAGTCAAGCTTGAACTTCCGAGCTTTTGACTCGAGTCGAGCTCGAGCTCGAGCTCGAGCTCAAGTCTAAAATTCGAATCGAGCTCGAGCCTGATAGTTTATGAGTGAGCCCTTGCAACGCAGGGCCCCCTTCACTAGTAAGTCTTTGAATAACTTATTTAAGGCCATATAAATGAAGTGCTAGAGGATCCATCATATGGATGGCCGAATCGTGCTAGATGGTTGGGCGAAATTTCAAAAATTTCTTAACCTTCCGGGAGTCCAATTCCCTATGTTCCAAAAAACTGCATTTTTCTTGGATTGTTTTTGCACCAAACTGGACTAGATTTGAAACAAAACAAAAGGGGAGATGTATACCTAATACGGATACCACAAATGCAGATCCCAAGGTGGAAGTTCACGCCCAAATCAGTCCTAAAACCAGCCTCCACTGAAGATGGCACAGTGTACTCTTGAAGTCGGTTCAGCAATACAATTTTCAACAAAACTGTAATCCAATTGCTTGGATCAAACTGAAGAGGTGAGCACAAAATTTCTCTGATTTTTTTTTTTGCAAAAATCAGAGAGAAAATTGATCCTTATCAGTCCCAAAAGCTGTGGTCGAACTAGGGTTTCTTGGGAGACAAAAGAAGAAGAGAGAGAACTGAATTGAGAGGTGTTCTTGATCAATTCACCCTCTTCTTTTATCTCTTTATGGAACATTTTTCCTAATCAAATTAGGAGATTATCCAAATCTAATTTGGATTTGGACTCTATTAAGAGATAAGCCTTATCCTCTAAGAGGATAGGTACTCCATACCCATTTCCAAACTAGGATTCGCCCCATGTCACATGACAATTTAAATTGTCATGTGACATYTTAATTAATCATATTAATTATGGGCTTTAGGCCCACCAGTTATAAGGCTCACGACTCAAGGGTGTTGCTTGGCCAAGTTAGGCCTAATTTGTAATGGCGTGGGACCCCACAATGACCTCACATAAGTCCACATGGGTTCGGCCCAGCCTCTATGAAAAGGCTTGGCCGAATTCACTACTGAATATAGTGAACCCCTAAACACATTACTATAGGCTCAAAATGGGTTCAACATTTACACTTAAATGATCCAATAATTCAGCCATCCTATGAAGACCGAAGGATAATGGACTTAAGTAAGATATAGCCCATCAGATAATCAGCCCTGTAATGATCTCTTACACTTAAGCTAATGATTAAACACTGCCTGACAGGGAATGACCTCTCCCTTGACCGCAAGGTGCAGTGTCACACTCTTTGCTCAGATGGATCCTAGGAATTAAAACATTTTGCAAACATTTTTCATAAAACATAATGTATACATATCATATAAATATATTTTGCAAAACCAAATCTTAAATATAGTTGAAATCTACTACTGTTAGTTTAGGTTTCCATCAGAGAGAGTGTAAACTCTGTCATTCGCTTTGCCCGATAAATGGGTCAATTCTATTACTATGATCACCCATTTAAGTGAATTCTCATATTGCCCCAACAAACCCAGGTTTTGGCTTTCAATGGATTTCACTGATTAGTATATCAAAGACAGTCTAATCCGACACCTAGTGCAATACCATAATCAAGTCTAGGGGTTATGTGTAACTTTCCAGTTTTGCCCATCAATCTACAAGGTTCGAGGCATAACTGGAAAATGGTTCGATTTTAGTGTTTTAACCAAACACACACTACATGTGCTTTGAGTCTCACCCTAGCAGTTGAGACAAGCTACCCCAACTTCTTTGATAACACATCAGTGTCAGCCTTGGTAGGATAAACTCCTCAAATCTATCCAATGTCTGAGAACATTCTAAACTAATATGAGTCTCATAAGTGTCCAGTTTAAGGGGTAAATTCAAATAAACATATCAAWATCAACATGAAACAATAATGTATTTTTATTCATTTATAATAAATGTATATGTACATCAATCTGATTGGAGCTAAGGGTATACATTGTCTAACAATAAAACTTATATTTATTGTTACTAATATATTTTTTAAGATTTATATAAGTTTCATAATGTATCCATGCATATATAAAGCATACATTACTTTGAACCTTGTATTATATTATTATTATTTTAATTATATTGTATGAATATTTTATTTATTCTTTAATATTATAATGATTATATTTGGGGCAAATTTATTAAACTACCCTTATGTATTCTACCTTTACTATTTACATATTGTCTTGTCTTATAGTACCCTTACCATTAATTTTCCTTCACATTCGGTCACACTATATTTTTCAAAAATTCCTAAAATACCCACTCATCTAAATCCACTCCATCTCCATCTTCGTCTCCGTCTCCCCCATCGGAATCCACCTTGTTCTGCAGGTGGTCGTCGATGGGGTTATGGCACGGAACCCTAACTTAGGTGGTCCTCCTTGAAACCTTCTGATGAAAATAATAGGATTAATGCTTTCCGCAAATACCTCAAAATATTGTTGATTGAATTGCATCGCTGAAAATTCAAACCCACCGGATTCTGGCCCATGTTTTTAAGAAATGGAGAGTGAGATTCAAATCCACAAAGAAACAGAAAGAAACAGAGCCATAGATTTCTGAAACATCTCAAAACCCGGTGAGTGTGAGGGAAGATCCAAATTGCCATTGCAAAGAGTTGCAGCAGCGATGATAGGGGAGAAAAAACAAGGAAGCTGAGTTTAGGTTGAAGAAGATAAAGGAGAGAGAGAGGTCCGGTGAGGGTGGTTTGCTGCTAAGAGTTGCAGTGGTGATGGTAGGAAAGAAGGTCTGGATCGCCGCTGACGACATTATACTCGTCGATTTCTATGATTATCAACCCTGCAAAACCATGATTTTCTACGCCAATACTCAGGCGACCTAACAGAGAAACCCAGAATCTTATTATCGCACGTTAGATCAGAAGGGCACAATTGCAACATAGTTCTCCTCTACAGCGAAATAAGCCCTGCAAAACTGAAGCCGTGATTTTCTGCGCCAATACTTCGACGCCAATATACAGTGTCTTTCTGCAAAACAGAAGCTGTGATTTTTGTCCGTTAATGGAAAGCTAAACTTCCGACATCCTCCTCCACAGCTACAGCTGTAGCTTCACTCGCACTTGCAGCGGCCCCTACCTCCGAGTTTCTTTTGCTGACGAAGGCCAATTCTTTTGTTAAGAACATTGTTGCACCCCTCCCAGAATGCCAAAGAAAGGTTATTTTTGTTAAGTGTCCGACTATGATATGGAAAATTCTTGTAATGTTACGTTTGCAGCAATTACCGAATTTACTATATTAATCGGTAATTAATTATTTTATATTATAATTAAAATTTAAAATATTCAAAAAAATATGAATTTTTTTTCCAACTCTTCCCCGTCAATGAAACATTTATACCCCTCAGCGCAATTCAAAACAGGAGAATCCGTCCACCAAAGCTTTCTCTCTTTCAGTCATGGTGATCAAAGCCAAACTTCCTTTGTGTTTCTTCCTCCTCCCTCTCTCTTCCTTTTGTCGGCAGCTTTGTCACTGGCTTACCCACTGAAACCGCAAAGAGATAACAAGCAAAGAGAAGGCAATCGAGAGGAGGAGCAGCAGTAGGAGCGACATAAGAGTAACCCCTACTTCTTCGATGAGTAGAGGTTCAGCTCCCGATTCAAGCTTCTGGGTGGTCTAGATAACTACCGCTTGGCTATCTTGGAAGCCAAACCTAGCACTTTCCTGATCCCCCACCACTGGGATGTAGATGTTGTTGTCATCGTTGTTAAGGGGAAGGCAACAATCAACTTGGTGCACAATGATAACAGGGAATCCTACAATCTTGAGTGTGGAGATGTAGCTAGGATTCCTGCTGGAACGATAGTCTACTTGGTGAATAGAGACGACGACATCTCGAAATTCTTCGAGACCATCTCAACTCCCGACCACGTCTCAAAATTCTTCAGTGCCAGCAGCGAAGATGGGGAATCATTCTACACTGCATTTAGCAATGAAATTAAGGCATGTTGAGAGAAAAGGAAGTCATGAGGGAGGCGTCAAAGGAACAAATTAAGGCCATGAGCGAGCAGGCTTCATCATCAGAGGGCGGGCATCGGTGAAGCATACACAAAAGTGAGACGAGAGGCCTGCTCAACCTATTGAAGAAACGTCCCATCTATTCTAACAGCTATGGACAGCTCTATGAGGCCCAACATAACGACTACCAGCAGCTCAAAGACCTCGACGTCTCCATCAATTTAGCAACATCAGTTAGGGAGCCGAAGCAATGCTAGCTCCCTTGTACAACACGAGGTCGACTAGGATAGCTTTTGTAGTGAAAGGGAGTGGATGGTGGGAGATGGTGTGCCCACACATCTCCAGTTAGAACCAGAGAGGAAGAGAAGGAGAAGGTGATGGGGTATAGTATGAGAAGGCCAGTTCCCGTGTGTCTTCAAATACAGGTTTCATAATTCCACTGGGGCATGTGTTCACCGTCRTTGCTTCCGAGAAAGAGAATCTGTAGATAATTGTATTCGGGTAAACGTCCAGGATAACAACAGGAACTTCATCGCTGGGAAAGAACACAACGTGAGGAAACAGATGGACAAACACGATAATGGTGGACGACTGTTCTCCTCTTGGATTCTGCTAGTTTTTAGATAAACTGTAATTTGTAGGATGTAGGAGATAGACCTACTACTACTGCTGTTGCTACTTAGTACGTACTAGAGTCTGGCTAGAGTGAGTAAACATCAACTGTGATTCTTTTTGTAGAAAGAAAACAAATGAGCAAGAGCTTCTGCTTTCTAGTTTTGCTCACCACCTATGAAATAATAATGAAATGAAGGCTCTTTTTGGTAGTTCAAAGAAAAATCGAAACAGGAGAAGAACTCTGTTCGAAAATTGATGACTTCTCAGTTCTTCCGTTCGAAAACAACGACTGTCTTCTTCCCCGTGCTCCTCCATTCGCCGTCCGGTAGATCATTCCCCATTGTCTTCTTGCCCATGATCAAAAAAAAGGAGAAGAAGAACTCTGTTCGAAAATCGATGACTTCTCAGTTCTTCCGTTCAAAAACAGCGATTGTCTTCTTCCCCATTTTCCTCCATTCGTCGTCCAGTAGATTGTTCCCCACCGTCATAAAATTATTACCGCTATACCCTGAACGCAACAACAGGAGAAGAAGAAATATGTTCAAAAATCGACACCTCCTCTATTCCTCCGTTTGAAAACGACGATAGTCTTCTTCCTTGTGCTTCTCCATTAGCCATCCGGTAGATTGCTCCCTGCCATCTTCTTCCCCGTGCTCAAAAAAAGGAGAAACGAACTTTGTTCGAAAATGACGACTTCTCTGTTGCTCCCGACTGTCTTCTTCCCCATGCTCCTTCATTCGCCATTCGGTAGACGATTTCTCTTGCTCCCGACCGTCTTTGTTTGTCAGAGGCCCCCTGTACTAGCCTTCCGAGGCAGTCGTTCTTCACCTTCAGAAGTGAGCTTTTCCGGTCATCGTGCACCCCCATCCCCCAGAGCGGCTTCCGGGTGACGTTTAACAGTGAAGACGTTAACGTCTTTCTTATATTGAAATGAATTTCTTTTCTAAAATACAATTTAAATGGTTGTTTTTAAAGCCGGTTACGTATGATAATCAGTATTCACCGAAACAGAGAAAGCGAATGTTGATTGGTCCATCTCATCCAATACGACATAAAAAAGATACTTTTTCCATATCATAAATTTTCCCTTTTGTTAATCACTTTTCCTTTATATTGGCTTTACCTTCCAACTTTGCAAGAGTTCAAATCTGTGCCCCATCGGCTCTCGCCCCACAAGTGCCCCACACGCCGAACGTCCGCCATCTGTCCCTTCGCACGCAGTTAGCTTGTCCCGCATGCGGGGCTAACGGAACGGCCGTTAGCTCGTCCCATTAGCCCCAAAACTATCCCAAGATCGAATTCAAATCTCAAAACCCTATTTGAAAGAGAATAATGGGTGGGTAAAATAGTCTTTTTCGTCTCCTTAGTAAACATTAATAACAAAATGGTTTTAGACAATTGTCAGAAGTAGGGAAGGTTAAGATAATAATTAAATGATAAGAATATAATTTATCAATTAGTTAAATAGTAGAGATAGTTTAAAAAAATTGTTTTTATATTTAATAATTAACATCTTTATTTGTTATTATTATTAATTAAATAACATTTTATTATAATACTATTACTTTATGACTACGAAAAAGCTAATTAAGTGCATGAATGAAGCAAACACTTCAGAAAGTTCATAGACATTGCAAGGATGCTCTTGGAAGGATAATGTGCTTGCCGAAGTTAAAAGACCTGAAAAGAAAGGGTGTACTTTGTTCTACTAGTAGTGGGGCTCTATCATCTTAAGCTATATAGCAAGAAATTCAACACTTACAGGGTTTGGTGAGTGGCTTAATGTTTGTAATTCAAAGGCGGTTTCCTGATGAGCAACTTACTGGTATCATAGGTGTTGTAAATCAGATGACAAATAGAGAAATATGATATATTTAAATTCAAAACTTTAAATTGTTATATAGAATGTTAATACACTAATAGAGTTTTCTCTAATTTATAGGCTCCAAATGCTACTATTGCTTCAAATATTTAACCACATGGGCATTAACACTCTTCAGTTTCAAGCCATCATCCTCAAAGAAATCAAGATGGTAATATTAATAAATGATTACTTATTTATTTGTAGAATTTCATTTTAAGTTAATTGTTTTTTATATAAATGCTTTAATTTGAAAATTGAAATGTTGAAAATATAAACTATCAGACATAGTACCACCTTGGATATGGATGATGGCCTAAACTACATTACCTAAAATTTACCTTCCTCTTAAGAAATGGAAAGAGGAAAAAATGAATATACATAAAATTTACCCAAACCCTATTCTTCTTGTCAATTCCAAACCAAAAGCGTTGGACTTCAGCTCTTTTGGTGTCGAAATATATGATTAAGAAAATAAAATAAAATAGAAAAATATCAAGAGAATATGGTGGAAAATATTTCTATTATTCTTTAGTTTTATTAATCGGTTTCACAAAATAGAAATTCAACCAGGTCCACTTAGAACAATAATTTCAAACCACACATGTTCCTAATTTTCCTTTACAAGATAGGGTATAGAAGGTAAGTGTGTTTGAAATGAACCAAGAACCTCATAACTCAACATAGCATACCTTAGTTCAGTTGATGGCTCGGCTATCAAGAGAAAATATGCTCTTGCACCATCATGGTTGAGTCTCATAGAAGTAGTTTAGGATGACTACCAATAGAAAAAAGAAAGAAAAAACAATGAAGGGCCTCATATTTGGATAAGAAAATGAAAAAAAAAGGCCACCACTAAATTAAGTCATCATGTTTTTTGCCTTAATTCCTAACCCATTCGAAACTATCTTTTATGGACTACAAGCCGTCACTGCACACAAAGTACAAAAACATCCACACAACCTAACTATTGCATTATTTATAGGCATTTCTTTCCAAGTTCTTTTATTTAATTCCTCCTCCCTTTTGCCTTTATAACTGCATGTAGAGAAGAATAATGAAAAAACTCCTATAAGACAGATAAAGAAAAGATGGAGCAACAAGCTAAAGACATGAGCATGCTACCTATTGGTTAATTTAGTACCACCACTGCTTGCAACATATTCTCACGTGGAAATTTTTTATGATACACGATCTGATAGTTCCTTGCCAAAGGAAAACTCAGATGCCGAGCTGGTGAGTTTGTCAAATCGATTTGCTAAAAGACAGTATTAGAGTGCTTGGACTAATTTATTTGGGGTGGGCACTCCGATGCTTAAGTCAACGAAATGGAGATTTTGGAGAGAGCTAAAGAGCAAAAGAGCTAGAGTACTTGAGAGCTAAATCGTGCATACCTTCTCTAAGGGAAGGGATGCTCTTATATAGGCATAAGAAACCTGGAGCTTCGTGTAACGCACTCAAGATTCTCGAGAAACCGTGCCCGCCATGTTCAAAGGAGATATCTTTACCGAATACGTGATCCACACAAAGGGATAAGGTCCGTCTGATCAACTCCGATGTAGATAGTGTGGAAAGACGGGTCTAACAATCGAGCGTCGTGATGCCAAAGAAGTCAGAGACGATAACTCACTCAAGGGGGAGGTCACCTGGCAGATCGCTATTTGAACTCGGGTCAAGTTGGCAGAAGTGGGTCGCCTTTCATGTTAACCTGATGTCTTGACGGGACCAGGGTACTTCGGTGGAAGCAAGTCGCATCATACACCGACCTGAGGTCCCATCTAATTGTTCGCAATTTGGTCTACTAGGGTAACCCCGAGGTCATTGATGCAGTTGTAAAGTGTCTGAGGTGATCTACTTACGTGGTGTCGATTTTGAGTCAACTTGGCCCGACCCGAAGGTCCATGGGTCGTGTCGTGGCCTGACACGATTGTATGGACCAATGGGTCGTGTCGGGCTTGGGGTTTTCGGTCAGCGGGCTGGGTTGGCATGGCCCGCACTGTTGTGTCGTGCCACTCGTGGCCTGTGGGCTGGCCTAGCCCAATACGGTTATATGGCCTATATATATTATATATATATAAGTTATAATTATATAATAATATATAGTATACAATATATTAATAAATAACCATTTTTTAATTTTTTTAATTATTGTATATATAAGCAATTGTATACCTCAAAATTCATATAAAGTTAAAACTTTAATTTTTTTTCAACTTTTAAATAAATAACTTTGGCCCGATCCATGGCTCGGCTTGGCCCAAGGCTAGGTCCATAGACCAGCCTGGCCCAATCCGACAAGGTCCCATGCGGGCTCGGGCTGTGGGCCATGCCATGCCATGCATCTCCTTGCTCCAAACACCCTTTCCTAATTTCCTTTTTTTTTGAATTTTTTATTTTTTTTAATTTCACAATTCACATAATTACCCATTAAACTAATAAGAAAATAAGCATAGGCTTAACTATTTCTAACAACCATAAAGAAAGAGGGATTTGCTTTTTTAATGTTTAGCCAAGTGGCATTGTAGGTACATAGTGGTCACTCAAACCATCAAAATACAGAGGATACCGAATTGATACCCCATGGACCCCTGCGATGAGTTCACAACTCATCAGCTGCCTACGATAAACTTATAATCCATCGGACGACTGTAATGAATGTATAACTCATTGCACGATTGAGACAAACTTGTACTTAAGACGAATCACGATGAACTTTGGTTAATGTGAACTCTTGATGAACTTTAGATGCACGTAGTTCTGCGATAAACCTCGGATATGCGTAGTTCTACGATGAACTTCAGGTGTGTGCAATTTTACGATGAACTTCAGGTGTGCGCAGTTTTGCAATGAACTCGAGACCATTATAGAACCTCAGGGTCATCGTAAACCAGGAATAAATATCAGTTACATGTGTTCCTTTAAGTTACGCACGTGATAAAACGCCATGTGGGTCTAATAAAAATGTGCCCACTAATGAATGATGTCACTAGTGTCACGTTGGTTAAATGGGTCACGAAAGGAAGTAGCACACACGGATTATGAGAATCCTCATATGAAAGGAAAGTCAGTCCTTTGAGGGATCTCATAAGACACGTGACGAAACCCTAGTAGTGCTCCTTGATAACCGATAGCAAATCCAATATTCCCCTTTCCTAATGGGAATCAAACACTTTTGACTCCTTCCTTTCGGGACCTCAGGATCTCTCCTTATAAATGAGAGACCATCCCATACAGAAGTCATCATTCGATCATCCTATCTTATCACCTTATCATCCTCATTTGCCCTAACCTTCAAACCTAGTTCCTACCTCCAGTCTTCCTTTGTCTTTCAAGGAGACCACTCTCACACAGCCTAACCACAGCACTTACAGGCACCATTCCTCCACTTTCTCCTAAATTGTCTCTAATTCCTATTTATCTGAGTACACATCTCTGCCCCATAACGTTCCACAGCACATCCCTATCATGTATTGGGAACATCCCCTGATGATAGTACTAGAACTGATGATGTCATCATCGGGAGATGTTCCCAATACATGGCGGGATGTGCTATGGAACGTTGTGGGGCAAAGATGTGAACTCTATTTATCTCCTAAACTTTCTCTAACCCCTATTTATCTCTTAAATTATCTCTAGTTCAATAGAGAGATTCCCTCCTAAACTATCTCTAATTCCTATTTATCCTCTCCCCCACTTTTCATCTATTATCTAATTAAAGAAAGTTCCAATAAAAAAATTCAGAATTATTTAAATACTATAACGAAATTATATACTAACTTTAAAATATTTATTCAAAACACAAAAATTAATTATAATAGATTTAATAATATTCATATTATTAATAATTCTATATTTTTACAAAATTCATCATGAAATTATGTAGTAACAATATAAATTATAATTTTCTGAATTATTCAATTTAAATGTTATTCAAATAATAAAAATTTAATATTAAAAATAGAACATTATTTTAATATTTCAATAACAAAACATTAAAAATTTTAAATATATAACAAAATATTTAATATTACATAATAACTTTAAAAGAAATAAAATTCAAATAATGGAAAATTTTAAATATTTTACATATTATTTAAATATTTAAATTGTGAAATATTTAACATGACTAAATTTTAAATAGTTAAAATAACGAAATTGTGTCATAAATTAAAAAAAGAATTCTTAAAAGTAGAAAAATAATTATAGTAGATTTCATAATATTCATATTAATAATAATTTAATATTTACAAAATTAATAACGAATTATTTACTAATAGTACTAATTATAATTTATTAAATTCAATAAATAATTAATATTTTAACAATTTAAATAACAATATCATTTAAATAACTAAATAATATTGTAAGTAACTAATTTCACTTATATCAATTAATAACTATAGAAAGTAACTTTCAAAAAATTTAATATTTATTAGTAATAATTTGACGATAGTAATGTATATTCATTATATATTTCTGTGTACTAAAATTAATATTTATTTTATTATCAGTAATTATTTATTGTATTTTTTGATAAATATATTTTCAATAATCTATTTTTGTTTTGTTATTTAACAGAAAATTTTTAATAATTATTGGAGATTAAACAACTATTATTTCACTTCTAAAATTTAATTTATTGTATTTTTGTTAGCAATTTATTTTTAGTAATTATATATGTTTTATAATTTATTGATTAATATTTATTAGAGATTAAACTATTATTTGAGATTACACAATTTATTGACTAATTTAATATATTTTCAGTTTTTATTGTATTTTTTAATTAACGTATCTTCATTAGAAATTTATTTTCAATAATTGTGTATTTTTGCTATAAATTTTCAATAACTAATGGAGATTAAACTATTAATTTAGCTAAAATTATGAGTGTTCATGGATTGTTTTAGTTCGATCGCAGGCTGTTTTGCCTACCAAATCAGGTTGTATTAGTGACCATTAGTGACAACCTGTCAAGTCGGGTTGTATCAGTTTGGGTCTATTTTCGATTTAGTTTGTTTGTTCAAAATATTTAAGCTTAAAAATTGAATTTAAATTTAATAAATTATAGTGGTATTATTAAAAAATAAATTAAAAAGAATTAAATTTATTATATAAAAATATTTTAGACTAAGAAATATGGGAATTTTCCCACTTTCCAGTATTAAAAAAACCATATTTAAAATAAAAAAATGTTAATATATATCTATGGTCGGGTCAGTTCAGCTTTGGTCAGTTTATAAATGGCCAAATCGAAATTGATCTAACTTGGTCAGGTTGGAAAGTTGTTGAATCAAAGTTGAATGGAAAATACTAAAAAACCGATAAACTCGGGTCGAGTTCTATCGAATTGGTTATTAAAAAGTTAAAATACAAAAAAATTATGTACTCTTATATATTTCTATTGTTTAGCTTTTGCTTAATAAAACTCGTACGTCATACGGGTCTCTGCAAGTATATATATAAAGAGAGAACTTTGAGTGTATTGGATCACCCAAGATTCAACTTATTTTTTTATTGGTGCTTATAACCAAGTGACTAAGAGTTTGGGAGTTAGCTTTGACTCCTTGAATTAAATTAGACTTCTTCAGGGTTGTGGTGGGTAGCATGAATAGGAAATTCAACAAAAAGGATCTCTATTTGTTCTATTATAGAGAACAAGTAGCTTTTAATATAACTTTAGAAATTCAAAATGCATAGAACAAAGTAGTTTAATTATCAAAGTGTAATAATCATTCAGAAAGTGTATATAAAAGCATCCAATTATCCAAATAAAAAAAAATTGATTTTCTTTTAGTGGTTTTATTTGCTCTTTGGTGCGAATTCATGACCAGGGAACTACACGAATATAATTTTTTTTCATTTATTTACTTTGTTGAAGTTTTTTGAGCGAATACTTCTCTGTTCCATTGCTCATATAAAGAAAGGAAAATCTATGATACGGAAAAGATATGGTATGCGGGAACCCTTTTGTGGTAGCCATAGTTCCCATGGTGAATAATAGATTACTTTACTAAGAAATACTTTAACCCTAAACAAAATTTAATTTCCATGAACTAGGGTTGCTAAAACTCAAAACTTTTTGATTGAAAAGGTGAGGATAGACATTTCATAGTTATCTTAGAAAAAAAAAACAAGAAGAGATATTGTATTGTGTTTGGCTGAATTGCAAGCTCAACTAAGCAAGCCTGATTTAGGGATGTAGCACAATTCATAGTTATCATAGAAAAAACAAGGAAAGATGTTCTATTATTTGGTTGAATTGCAAGCCCAATTCAGTAAACTTAATTGAGCTTATCTCCATGTAGGTATACAAACAGATAGGAATACACTAGATATACCTAGATCCAAATTTCATCGATATTTAGGGCTTGTTCTTTTGCTTTGAAGTTTTACATTTGAAAGTGTAATAATTACATTAACAGATATATTGGTATTAGTGAACTTTTCTTTCCTCTGAACTCTAAATGCAGAAAATGTTGTTTGAATTCTAAAAATTATCAAATATCCATTTTGACCCCATATATAAGGGTTTTTTGTTTGTCTTTAAGAGATAAGAGATAAGAGGAAATCAATAACCATTTTTCTCTTAGGCTCCGTTTGGTTCGTGGGAAGATTTAGGTCAGGTGGGAAAAGATGGGATGAGATGGGATGGGATGGGAAAGTATAAAAATTTATACTTCCCTTGTTTGGTTTTATATGGGGAAAATAATGGGAAAAACACTATTCATCATCTCCTACCTTCAGACAGTGCCGTCGGAGATGATGAATAATGCTTCTCCCAGTCTTCCACTACCCGCCGCACTGTCGCATCGTTGTATGCGATTACATTTCTGTGCAGTAGAAACGCGCATGCCCGCAGATCCCCTGAAAGCATCTCCCTAGCAGAAGCGACCATTGGGTTCAATTCGCTGATGACAGTTCACTACCATTTGGAATGTGGTTGCTTTGGAAGGAGGGTTACTATCAGCTTCAGTATCGCTGGTTAATCTCARCTTCAGTGTTCAGTATCATTGGATTTCAGCCGGTTAATCTCAGCTTCAGTATCGCTGGACCTGTTAATCTCAGTTTCAGCCTCGACTGTTAATCTCAGCCTCGACTGGTTATTATCACTCTAGATTTTAGCTTCAGCATCGCTTCTTTGCTGAAATGAAAGATTCTCACTTTGAGGGGCGTCGGCAGAGAACGTCACCAGGCGATCGTCCTCAAGGAAGGGGAGGTAGTAGATCGCCGATGGTTTTGGTGCGACCCCTCCAGCTCCTGCTTCTAGGTTCGAACGTCACTGTCACCGAACCAGCTCCTCTTCTGTATTTTCCACACAAGTCATTCCTCACTCCCTCCTCTTTCTCAAAAATTTCCACTGGGGTCGCACGATTTTGGGATCTGACATCCCACATTTTTCTCATCCCATCCCTCTCTTTCCTTCAAAACAAATGAGAGAAAATAGTATTTTTAGAATATTCCCTTTTTCTCGTCCCCATCCCAGAAACCAAACGGAGCCTTAGAGTTAAAAATTTCCTCTTTAAGAGACGAGTCGAGGAAACGGACAAACACTTAGTGTTATTTAGATTCGGGTTCATGGGATCCGTCGGATCGGGCCCGACCCATTGACAGCCCTGACCATCGTTTCGAACTTGAATAGAAATCGAAACTCCGCGGACAACTTCAACTCTGCAATCGTGACTCTAGCAGTTCCTCCGTTCACCACTTAGGCACTCTCACCTCTCACTAGCAACAGATAGAGTAGAGAACTGGTAGTGTCACCTCCCCACCCAAAATGAATGTGAATTATAACCAATTAAAGCCATGGATTGAATCTTGAAGTCTCTTCTCTCTTTTTTGTTTGCTTGTTTGCTAATGCAAACCAAGAAACCTGCAATCCTTTGTTTGTTTGTTCGATTCTCTTTCTCGACAGTGTTAGCTCGTAACCCCGGAAAACCCTTTTTTTCTTTCTCACTTTCCACGCTAAGCCATCCAGAAACCGCCAAGTCCCACACACTCAAGACATGTATTGCTCTCCTGCGTTCACGCGCCTCCTCCAAACCCAAACTGAAGCAAATCCATGCCTTCTCTATCAGACATGGTGTCCCTCTTACCAGCACGGACTTGGGTAAGCACCTCATCTTCACTCTCGTGTCCCTTTCAGGCCCCATGACCTATGCCCACCATATCTTCTCCCAAATCCAGAACCCTAACATCTTCACTTGGAACACAATGATCAGAGGTTATGCTGAGAGTGATAATCCCAGGCCAGCCATTGAACTCTATCACCAAATGCACTTCCTTTGTATTGAACCTGACACCCATACCTACCCTTTTCTTCTCAAGGCTTGTGCAAAGGTATTGGATGTTAGACTAGGTGAAGGGATACATTGCATTGTTATAAGGAATGGGTTTGAGTCCTTGGTCTTTGTTCAGAATGCACTAGTTCATCTGTATGCTGCATGTGGGCTTGATGAGCGTGCACACAAGTTGTTTGAACTAACGCCCAAAAGAGACCTGGTGACCTGGAATTGCGTGATAAATGGGTTTGCCGTTAATGGGAGACCTAACGAGGTTCTCACCCTTTTCAGGGAAATGTGTTTTGAGGGTGTTAAGCCAGATGGGTTCACCATGGTTAGCTTGCTTACTGCTTGTGCAGAGCTTGGAGCTTTGGCTTTGGGCCGGAGAGCCCATGTATACATGTTTAAGGTTGGCTTGAATGAGAACTTGCATTCTGGGAATGCCCTTATAGATCTATATGCCAAGTGTGGAAGTATTAGAGAAGCACATATGATCTTTCACGAAATGGAGCTGAAGAGCGTAGTCTCTTGGACTTCCTTGATTGTTGGTTTGGCTGTTAATGGGTTTGGTAAGGAAGCACTCGAACTTTTTGAGGAGTTGGAGAGAGAAGGACTAAAACCTACTGAGATTACTTTTGTTGGGGTCTTATATGCTTGTAGTCACTGTGGAATGGTGGATGAGGGGTTTGGGTACTTTAAGAAGATGGAGGAGGAATATGGCATTGTGCCTAAGATAGAGCACTATGGTTGTATGGTTGATTTGCTTGGTAGGGCAGGGTTGGTACAAGAGGCACATGATTTTATTCAAAGCATGCCATTGAAGTCCAATGCTGTTATCTGGAGAACCTTACTTGGTGCTTGCACAATACATGGGAATTTGACTCTTGGAGAGGTGGCACGAGCCCACCTTCTTAGACTAGAACCTAGACACTGTGGGGACTATGTACTCCTCTCAAATCTATATGCATCTGAGAGGAGGTGGTCAGATGCACAAAAGGTGAGGAAGACAATGTTAAGGAGAGGGGTGAGGAAATTCCCTGGGCATAGCCTTGTTGAGCTAGGGAATTGTGTCCATGAATTTGTCATGGGGGATAGATCACATCCACAAAATAAGGAGATATATGAGAAACTAGAGGAGATAATGATTCTATTAAAATTGGAAGGATACGTGCCTCACACATCAGCAGTGCTTGCAGACATAGAAGAAGAGGAAAAGGAGAATGCTTTGAGTTATCATAGTGAGAAGATTGCAATTGCCTTTGCACTCATCAATACCATCCCTCATACTCCAATAACAGTGATTAAAAACCTGAGAGTGTGCGGAGACTGTCATCTGGTGATTAAGCTAATCTCAAAGGTCTATGATCGAGAGATTGTTGTCAGGGATAGTAGTCGGTTTCACCATTTTAGAGGTGGATCTTGTTCTTGTGGGGATTATTGGTGAACTGCCCCTCTGGTGATTATTAATTATTATAGGCCAACTCTTTGTATTAATTGTACTATAGTAGGTTTAACTGAAGTCAATATCAGTGATCCTACAAAAAAGGATGAGATGCTAACATCTAGAACCAGTTAACCAGATCACCATTCAACAACATGCATTATGGAAATCTACCAAGGCAAAACTTCATAGGATTTACTTTGGTCTTAGCTGAAATGAACTTTTACCAACTTGGCTTGGGTTTGTGGACTTGGCTATGCACAGGCTCAATGTGCTCATGAAGCGACTATTGAATTTGGAAGTTCAATTACATGCATGATGTATTCTGCAAGTAAGCTCTAGTTCAATTTTCCTTTTCTTGATTTTACACACATATGGTTATATGGTTTTATATATCTTGAAATAAAGATATATATTGAGCTGATATTGTAGTTCGTTTTTCTGGCTCTTCTTTTTCTTGTGCTTGTGAATTGTAAGCAGTTCATGTATTGTGAATCCATGAAATCAAGTTAGATGTCCAGTTTAAAGCGTCTTATTCGCAGAGTACCAAGTGGATATCTATATTCATTTTGGTGGAGCATAAATTATTAAATCACAATGTTGTTATAGTCAATTTTGATCTATTGAGATGAAATTCATCGCAAAGTTCCTATCATGTTGACTGAAAGAAATAAAACATCTATCAAGGGAGCCTAACTCTACATTTGATGGAAAACCAACTCATGTAAAAAAAAAACTTGCCTAATGCTAATGTTATAGCAGAAGGCAGAAGCAAAGAAAGTAAAATTGAAGGAAAAATCCAGAATCAAGGGAGTAAGCACATGGGTACACAGTTCCCTCTTTCATCAGGTGTGGAATCTGAACTAAAAAACATATAAGTTCGAAATATAAAACCATGAAAATATGTAAGACAATAGAGCTAATTGGAGAATATTTCCAGACACTAAGTTAAAAAATGATCTTTCTGTAATTGTATACCAGGCTATAATCTTGGAGTGAATACCTTGTTGTTCCACTCCTTTTCACATAAAATTTTATTAATGAAAATGCTGCTACTTATAAGGAAAAGGTAAAAATATCAGAAATCTCATCCTAGAAATTCAAAAAGAAAATCAATGTGTCAATTTTGTTATTGCTAAAAGTTTGAAGAAATTTCTATAGATGAAAACTGGGTGAATTAGAGTATTAGTTGGAATTTGTGTATTTTGTCTTGCCTGGAAAGCAACGAGGGATAGACTTCTTATTTGGAAGAGAAACAGTAAAATCTCTAAAAGAACCATGATTCATGTTCAGAGAGAATTGAAGGGGAAGCAGAGTTCTGTACCACCTACAGTGTAAATAACGGGTTAGTTGATTAAGTTTGAGATGGTTCTATTTAGACAGGAACCTCAAATTTTTAAATGAGTTGAAGAGAATTTTGGAGTTTGGCTTTTGAGATCTATTATGGGAGATGGAGAGGGATCCAATGGTTCCCTACCAGCTATCCTTTATTTTCCTGGTTGTCTGTATTACTTACAAATTATAACAGGGAGGTCACATTAATAACCCCATTACCCCATACATTGCTATCTTATATGATATATGGTTCCAACACCACACAACAGTATTGATTATATAGGTGTTGGGGGTAAAAAGCATTTCTTTATTTACTTTCTTTGTGTGTGTTGGGGGGGGGGGTCAGCTTTGTGCGGGGTCGGTGACAGGTTGTTGGGAGTAAAATGTAATTTGACTATTGTATTTTTGTGTCTGTTGGGAAGTGGTCTTGGTTGGGGGTTGTCTTTTTGTCAAGTTCGGAAAACTTCTGCAAAGAGAGCTCAGTAGATCAAAGTAAGGGCTTGGGTCTCTCTTTCTATGCCTAGAATTCTTTTGTTCTTAGGCAATTTAATTGTTGCAGATACCTCATCATGGGTTTGGGCGATTTGGGGTCCTCAAAGCTCTTTTTCTCCTTTAAGATTCTATGTTTCTCTTCTTCCTTGGCAAACCTTTACCAATGGAAAAAATCAATAGAATCTTCACTGTAGTCGTTGATAGTTCAGAATCAGTTGAGGAGGTCCTTTTTATAATTTTGATATATTTCTATCTATATGTGGATGTACTCCTAAACCAACTTTGCTGTGATTTTTTTGTCAACTTCTCAAGATGATCTGTTATACTTAGAATTTATTATTTTTCCTATGTTAGTTATCACAAAGAAAATGACCTATTCTATGTCCTAATCTTGCCAATTTATTTACATCTTTTTATATCTATATTGTGATCTACTTTTCCATTAACAAGCTCATTTGGATTTGCAAAGCAGGGTTTCAGGGGAGATGATAATCTATAGTGCCAGGCTTTTTGCTTCAGAATAAAATGGAAGCTCCAGTTGAATGCATCCACATGGATCTCTGCGAAATGCATGACAAGGTTACCTCAAACCCAGTCCGCACACCAGAAAAATGAAGAAGATGAAAAAAGAAGTGCATGTTTGTCAGATATGTGTTCATGTTTGTTTCCGGATATCTTACTGATCCTTATCATTTTTTACTGGCGAGTAACTATATTGCTTATTCATTGAATTCTCTAACAAGAGATGATGCTATAAAAGATGAGAGACAAATCTTCTCTTTTGTAAACGAGTTTTGGTTGTGAAACTAAGGTGGCGTTTGATAAATCTGAAGTCTGATTTCCGACAAGAGATGATTTTCTGCTTTTAAGAGCTCTGAAAAGAGCAAGGTTTAATTTAGCTGAATGAGATGGCTGTTCAGCGGGCCATCCAAATGAGCTTGTTAATGGAAAAGATAAGATAGTTTGAGTTTGAGCAATTCTCCAACATCTGAAACTGTGAAGTTTATTATTTTACCCTTAGAAATAAATAGTTTGATAATATTATAATAATAAAAAGAATATTAAATAAAATATTATGATTTATTGAAATAAATAATAATTTATTATTTAATTAATAATAATATTTATTTATTATTATTAACTAATAATGAATAAAAAAATTTTAATTATTATTGTTAAACATATTATTAGATATTCTTATTACTAAATATATATTATTAGTAATATTATTATTTATTTAAATAAAGAAATGATAATGTTTATTATGATTATTAAATAATAATATTTAATATTATAAAATAATAATTATTATTTTAAATAAATATTAGTTTTGTTATTAAATAAATGTTGTTATTTATGTAAATAATAATATGATTTATTGTCCAATTAATAATAAATATTTACTAATAATACTTATAATGATTATTATTAAACAATATTTTTTAATATTTAATAATATTATTTAAACAAATATTAATATTATTTATTATTATTAAATAAATGAAAGTAATGAAGGTATTAACATCATTTCATCACGTCTGAAATGCATCTGATTCTAATAAGATACGAGATTTTTTGTTTTTATTTTTATTTTTTCTTTTTGGTAGAAGACATGAGTTCAGGTTTTACCATTTCAACAGTCTTTTCTCTTTTCAGATGTTAGAAATAGATATAATCTCAAGCACCCTTTACCTCTAAAAATCAAGTTTTTCAGATATTTAACGTCGGAAAGGTGTTGGTCACATCAGAAAGACTGATGCTATTGTGGAAATTTGGATCTATGGACATGTGAGGATGGAGTTTCACTTATTTCTGCAGTTCCTGCACTTGATAAAAAAGTGGACGTCTGTTCAACCATATAAATGAAGTCAAAATATGATGAGCGCATAACTGGTAGCCACCCATCCATGCTTCCATTTCCAAGTTTGTTGAGTTGCTTGATCAATCTCCACTTGATTAGTTCAAGCAGCATTTGCGACTAGATATGGGGGGCAATTAAGACGTATGCAGTCTTCATCAACTTCCTGAAGACAAATTCCATCCCAATGGGGCAATGGAGATACTTCAGAACAGGTTTATTCGGTTAGGAAATACTTCAATTGGTTTAAGCTCAAGGATGCCATTTCTGACATAAATGAAGTGGTATTGACAAAATTTGATGTTGTACGGTGCTATTTCCTGATGGAAAGATGGACGACCTCGACCTGTGCACCTCAATCATCAAAAACATCAAAGATGTATTTGGTTGGGTGGGAGACATAATAATGGAAACAGATCGATGCTGGTGTTTGGACCGGAGAACTTTGAACTCCTAAGCTACGTGAGGATTGGTGATGTAATCTAACTCAAGAACTTGTTTCCAGCACCGAAGAACATCAGTTTTTCGGAGTACGGAAAGACCCGATGCAGAATTCTGAATTCTAGCCCCCCCTACATCTTATCCGTCCATGAATTTGGTATCAGTTCAAGGTTAGGATGCATTTTTCCTATAATATGGGGCTATAAAATTCTGATCTGGGCTGATTGGTCATTCTCCCTAATTTTTTTTTAGTTCTTTTCTTTTTTCCCTCCCTAATAAATTAACAGGAAAACGATGACTAGGAATATCCGAATATGGATTCATAAAATTCCAATATATTAATAATGGTTCTTTATATTTCAGAATAATTTAGCTGATGATATAAATATATGTTCATTGGTACTGGTAAAATCTTGGCCTCTTGGGGAAGGATGAGAAATTTGAGAATGGGTTCGTGTCTCAAGGCATGTAATGATGCAATGCCAAAAGCCAGGACCGTAACCCATGAGCAACGAGAAGCAGCGGGTGATGCTCATTGGACCATCATCACCACTGCCGATCGGACAAGGTGCCAAGTCTGGAACGAACCCCAAGGTTGAGTCATCCCGGTTCGGGAAGAAGGGGACAATCACTCCCACCGCCATCACTGTCATCAACGGTGGTCGAAAGCGAGAAACAGAGTTGCCGCCTTCACGTCTCCCTCCATTTCTCCCTCTCGTCTCTCCTCTCTCCTCTCTTCTCTCTCTCTCTTCCAATCCTTCACCGTGCTCATCCTCAAAGTCTCCCAAGTCTTGTTTCTATAGAACCAGCACCATAACAACCCACTCTACCCTCCGATCGTCTGCATCGTCAACCTCGACACCCCGATCGATGACCCAGAAGCCGATAATTTCCGATACATCATCGTTGCTAGGCTCATTAATTCAATTTCACTATGATCTGGTTTGGTTTGTGATGTAGGCGCACCTGGCCCGGACCAATAGGATGCCTGCGCGTGTTCGAAGGAGGTGCTTAGAGCAGACCCAATCAGGGAGCGCGTGGACAGAGGTCAGCATGCAACCCGGAACCAATGGCGCGGGTGCATTTGGTGGCCTCGGATGACCACACACCTCATGTCTGGACTGCATCCTGACCGTCTGAGCTCACATACCTCCAGGCAGCCTCAAGTATAAATAGAGCGCTACCCCCTTAAGGTAAACATTTGGAACTGGAACTTGAATTTAAGAACTCGTACTCCCTTTGTGGCCTCGTCCACCTCACATTGCACCTATACTAACTTGACCATTGGAGTTTTCGCCTCGGGTACTAACGCGGGGCCTCTGACATCCTTCCTCATTTGCTCCTCGTAGGACTGGCCTACCTGCCCTCATGTCACGGTCTAACACGGGCTTAGCCTTGCCTACGCTTGGCGGGCTTACGTTAAGGGACACCATCATTATTTTTACCTGTAAGATTTTTGGGAAAAGTGATGTTATCTTTAGGCAGACCTCCAAAAGCTTAACGTACTCTTTGAGGAGGGGTGGTCGACCTCCTTGAGTGCCTAACCTTGGCACTCCTAGACCAACATCCCTTGCGGGGTGGCCCTGGTTAATGGCTAGCATGGCTACCAGGGTTCCTCATGGGTGCACACATGCTCATGGGGATAGTGCATGGACCGGCACTGCGCCACCGACACTTAAGGAAGGCTTGGCATACGGGCCTGGCTTAAGCATGACCCTTCACCATGATAGCCCCTTGCCTAAGCTGAATGAGCTATCCCATTGCCCATAGCGCACGGGTATGTTCTGGCCCAAGCGGTTGCCTATCATCATCGACACATCAGGTGCCTACATGATCGGCATACAGGAGTCCCTCTCATCGGCGCCTAGTTGCCTCTCATCATGGTTGTCCCCCTTTAGCACGTAAGAGGTGCCTCCCATGGTCCGGTTAGAGCCAGCAGAGAGCCCCGACCATGCGAACTGAGGTCATGATCTAGTGCTACTGAACTTGGTGGAGCCATCACATCGGGCAACTCCTAGCTCCAAGCACACATAAGGCTTGTCCTGGCTGGCCTTGGCCTGGATGCCGCACGGGTTTCTTCCGCTACAGAACTACCCCATGACACTTGGCTGCCCCTAGGCCTCAGACTACTCAACCATGCCTCAGCTTGGAAGAGAATTTACTATGTTGCCCTCAGCCTACTTTCCCCAACAAAAATTGGCATCGTTTGTGGGAATGGTTGCTACGACTTCCCTTAACTTAATTTACTCTAAGAAACTCAAGCAATAACTCCTAAGCTTCAGCGGATGTGCTAGCCAACTGCCAAGGACCTTCCGACCTCCCAGTCAAGGAAGGGACGAATCTGCAGAGTCTCACGATTATCGCCGAGACCAAGAACACCACTACTACCGAAGAGAAGACTCCCAGGATGAAGGATGGCGGTCGGGCCACCACAGCCCCCCTTTGAGGGTTGAGGACCGACACTGTGCCTCTCCCTCCCGCATCTCGAACCTCCGAGACCTCCTGAATGACAGGCGGGTCAGAGGACACAGACACACGCCCACATTAGCGTACTCGGGGAACTAGACTGATCCACACCGCGTCCAAGAGAACTAGGACGGGGCCCAAGCTCCCCTTGACCAAAGAATCGTTGACCTGCAAGCACAGCTCGACACCATCAAGGACGAGTTTCGCCAAGTTAGGGAGAGCCAAGCCGAAGCCTCGGCAGCCAAAACCCTCCGTTTGGGAGAATGGACGCTTTCACCCCTGACATTATCTCTTAACCTCTCCCACCGCACTTTAAAGCGCTCGCACTCGAGATGTATGACGGGACGACAGACCCGGACAATCACTTGGAAAGTTTCAAGGCGTTCATATTCCTCTATGGATATTCCGACGCCCTGACGTGCCAGACTTTCCAAGCGACCTTCAAGGGGGCAGCCCGCCGATGGTTCTTCGGACTCCCCTTCGGTTCATCGGCTCATGGGAACAATTCGCCAACCTCTTCCTCGCCCACTTCATCAGCAGCAAGCAATGCCAGAAGAGTGTCATCTCTCTCATGGCCGTCAACTAGAAGCACGGTGAGAGCCTACGGTCCTACATCGATTGCTTTAAGATGGAAGAACTCGAAGTCTAGGACCCCGATTCCATGGTCTCCATGCACGCCGCCATCAATGGCCTCCTATCGGGCTCAGCCCTCAAGTGCTCGGTAGCCAAGACAAAGGAGAGGCCGACCACCATCACAGAGGCCCAAAGAAGAGAAGAAATGGAGATAGCCACAACAACAACAACAGCAACAAGGACAACAAGAAGCCACTGACCTCGGCCCTGGCTTACAGCAAATACACGCCACTCAACTTCACTTGAACACAGATCCTCATGCAAGTAGGGAAAGAGGAGTACGTGAAGTGGCCAGAGAAAATGAAGAGGAACCCCAAGAGGGGAAACCTGAAGAAGTACTACAAGTATCACTGTGACACCAACTATGACACTGAGGACTACTATGAGTTGAAGAATGAAGTTGAGTCCCTCATCTGTCAAGGTCATTTGAAGCAGTACATAGGGGGTGAGGTCGACGCCTTGTCCTCGCACCAGTTGCAACAATAACAATAGCTAGCCAATGTCATAGACATCATCATTGGGGGCACGGCTTCGGGTGGAGCCTCGGCCTCGGCCCGCAAGGCCTATGCTAGACAGTTGAACATCCAAGAGCCAGCTCCTAAGAAGCCAAAGCAGAATGAAGCCCTTGCGTTCATAGACGAGGACTTGAAGGGGATCTTAGTCCCCCATGATGATACGCTCGTAGTATCCACCATCATCGCAAATTTTATGATGAAGAGGATACTGGTGGACAACAACTCCTCAGCCGACATCCTCTTCTGTGATGCATTCGAGAGAATGAAGCGGCTTCTCCGGAAATGTGGTCAGACCGAAGGGAAGAATCACCCTACCAGTCATAGTAGGGACGGATCCTCGACAGGTGACGAGGTTGAACGAGTTCTTGCTTGTAACGATTGGATCCCCCTACAATGCCATCATTGGGAGGCTGACCCTCCACGTGCTCAAGGCAACCATCTCCTCCTATCACCTCGCCCTCAAATTCCCGACTGAGCACGGCGTTGGAGTCATTTGGGGGGGGGGATCAATAAGTCACCCGCCAGTGCTATGTGGTCGCACTAAAGGGTAAGAACAAGGAAGCCCTACCGCTTGAGGGCCTCGACCTCAGGGAGGAACCAACGAGCTGAGGCCAGCTAACCAAGGACCTCATCTTGGTTACCCTAGACGAGGCCGAGCCCGAGAAAGCAGTTTGCATCGGGTCCAACCTTCCCCCAGAGAGCCTATCCAAACTAATAAGTTTCCTCAGAATCAATGCCAATGTCTTTGCTTTATTTGCCGCTGACATGCCCGAAATTGACCCTTCGGTCATTACTCACAAGCTGAGCGTGGACCTGAGCTCTAGGCCAGTTCGGTAGAGAAAGAGAAACTTTGCACCAAAGCGATGGACGGCTATAAGAGAGGAAGTTGATAAGCTACTCGATGCTGGATTTATCCGAGAGGTACATTACCCTAACTAGTTGTTCAATGTGGTTATAGTGAATAAAGCTAACGGGAAGTGGTGGATTTGTATTGACTTCATAGACCTTAATCGATCCTGCCCCAAGGATAGTTTTCCTTTGCCAATGATAGACCACCTCGTTGACGCCACCACAGGTTACAAGCTACTTAGCTTCATGGATGCCTTCTCCGGATATAACTAGATCAAGATGCACCCCAAGGAGGAAGAGAAGACCCCGTTTATCACCGAGCATGACACGTACTGTTACAAGGTCATGCCCTTCGGCCTCAAGAATGATGGGGCCACCTACCAACACCTCGTTAACAAAGTCTTCAAGCATCAGATGGGGACAAACGTCGAAGCCTACACTGACGACATGGTGGTGAAGAGCCTGAAGGCCGACCAGCACACCTCGGACCTAGCTGAGACTTTTGACACCTTGCGAAGATACAACATGAAGCTTAACCCTAGCAAGTGTGCCTTTGGCGTCACATTAGGCAAGTTCTTAGGCTTGTCGTCATGCAGCGAGGTATAGAGGCTAACCTAGAGAAGATCCGAGCTATCTTGGACATGGCACCAACTCGGTCAGTCAAGGAAACTTAGAGACTCATCGGCCGAGTGGCTGCCCTCAACCGCTTCATTTCAAAATCGGCTGACTGCTGCCTACCTTTCTTCCGAGCCATCAAGAAATTGAAAGGCTTTCAATGGAGGAAGAGTGTCAACATGCCTTTGAAGAATTAAAGCACTACCGTGCCTCGCCTCCCCTCCTCACTCAGCCACTCCCAGGAGACGTGTTGTGCCCGTATCTCTCGGCCGGGGACGAGGCCATCAATTCAGTACTGATTAGAGAAGATGGAGCGCAAAGAC
Source organism: Nelumbo nucifera (assembly GCF_000365185.1). Next base: position 673,942 of record NW_010729291.1, on the reverse strand, counting down.
CAATTTACTATGTTAGCAAGGTCCTCTCGATGCTGATACCTAGTATCCCAAAGTAGAAAAACTAGACCTCGCCCTCGTGGTCTTGGCCAGGAAGCTCAGGCCATATTCCCAAGCCCAAGCCATCACGATCCTGACAAACCAACTTCTTAAAGCCGTCCTCGCCAAGCCAGAAGCCTCGGGACAAATGATCAAGTGGACCATCAAGCTATATGAGTTTGACCTACAGTACCAGTCGAGCCGCAATCAAAGCACAAGCTTTGGCTGATTTTGTGACAAAATGCACCTTCAGCTGATCCCTCCGCCAAGTCCCTGAAGAAGAGCAAGAAGAAAGGCATCAACTGGCCAAGTCCGAAGGAGCTCGGTCCACCTGGAAGTTGTTCGTTGATGGATCATCCAACTCTAAGGGAAGTGGAGCCGGTCTCATACTCCTCAACCTGGATAACACCGAAGTAGGGTATGTGTTGAGGTTTGACTTCTCAGCCTCCAATATTGAAGCCGAGTATGAAGCCCTCCTCGCCGGATTACAGCTCACGAAAGACCTCGGCTCCCAACACATTGAGGTCTTCAGTGACTCTCAGTTGGTAGTTAATCAAGTCTACAGGGAGTATGAGGCTAGGGAGCAAAGCATGACCAAATACCTAGCCAAGGTGTAGGAGCTAGCCCGCCACTTCTAGCACCTCTCCCTACAACAAGTTTTGCGATCTGAGAACATGAGAGCTAACGCCCTATCCAAGTTGGCAAGCACCTCCGACACAGCCCTCGGCCACATTATCCACGTGGAGAGGTTAGCTCACCCCATCATCGAAGAAGTCCATGTACTCCTAGTGCAGGCCGAGCCATCCTAGATGGATCCCATCATTGCATTCCTCTTGACCGAGCAGTTGCTTGACGACATGAATCAAGCCAAATGGATCCATTGGCAGGCTGCCCACTACACTTTACTCGAAGGGAATCTATACTAAAGATCTTTTACCTTGCCTTACCTCCGATGCCTCCACCAGGAGGGTGAGTATGTGCTTCGAGAGGTTCACGAAGGCATCTGCGGCAACCACCTCGGAGGAAGAGTCTTGGCCCAAAAAGCACTGGGCCAAGGGTATTTCTAGCCAACAGTTCATAAGGATGCAACCGAGCTGGTGTGAAAATGTGATCGATGCCAGAGACACTCCAACATCTCCCACCGGCCAGCCACAACCCTGTCGGCCCTCAGCAATCCTTGGTCCTTTACTAAGTGGGGCATGGATCTCCTTGGCCCTTCCCTCAAGCCATCAGAAATAGAAAGTACCTCGTCGTTACCATTGACTACTTCACCAAATGGGTTGAAGCTGAAACCTTAGCCACCATCACAACTAGAATGATACAAAATTTCTTCTAGAAGAACATCATCTGCCGCTTCGGCCTCTCCCACATGCTAGTCACCAACAATGGGAAGCAGTTCGATGACACGAAGTTTCGAGAATGGTGCGCCTCCCTCAGCATCAAGTAGTAGTACACCTCAGTGGGCTACCCTCACACTAGAAGGGCTGAAGACTAGACTTGACAGAGCCAAAGGCCTCTGGGCTGATGAACTAAATAGCGTCCTATTGGCATACTAGACGATACCTTGGACAGCCATGGGAGAAACTCCATTCAACTTAACTTACGGCACCGAGGTCGTCATTCCARCAGAGATCGGCCAGTCGATGCTTCGAACTGAGGCATATAGCAAAGCTGAGAACAACGAAGAACTCGGAACCAACCTAGACCTATTGGAAAAAGTTTGAAAACAGGCACAGATCAGAGTAGTAGCCTACCAGCAAAGAGTAGCTCGCTACTATAACTCAAGGGTGAAAGAAAGACATTACAAAGGAGACCTTGTCCTCAAAAAATTCATGGTGCCTGAGCCCGGTGTAGGCAAATTCGAACCCAATTGGGAAGGTCCCTACAGAATCAAGCAAGTCGTCGGCCTCGACACATTTCGATTTGAGCATCTGCATGGAAGACCAGTCCCTCGAACATGGAACTCCGAAAACCTCCGGATGTATTACTAGTGAATGTACTCCCTATTAGCTAAACAATGAATAAAAGTGCAAAGTTCCTCCCCCCCCTTCCCCCCCTCCTTGGCCCAAGGCCTTAGTGTACAAGTTCTCGCTTTTGCCAGCAGCCAGGACCGCTTGGCTACACAACCAGCCGACGCATACAGCCTCTCCTGAGGTTACACGCTCGGATTGAATGATGGTTGGACACACGGTTCCTTGCGAACCATATGTCCACCTCGCCTTCACACTAAGGTAGGGAATAATGGGGACCTYGGCTACGAGCGTCAACCAAAAACCTAGTCCGTAACGAACATACACTAAGAATAACCTAAGTGCTTTGCCAAACAGGAAGGGTACGGAAACCTCGGCCAAGCGCAGCTTGAAAGCCTCGGCCATCGAGGGATCACACCTCAGGGGCACTCCTAAGAAAGTTAAGCCAAGTCAACCAAGATATCCACCTCACCCCGACCCCTCAGTGGCGGCAGATCACCTAGGCTTCACTCACTTAGTGATGCAAAGGTCAAGAGGGAAACAACCTCGACACCTCAGTGGCTCCCCCCGACCTCCCCCAACCAACATCTTATGAAGGTGAAAAGCAGGCCAGGAGAGCTAGGGACTTCGCCTCCCCTTCCTCCCTGAGAAGCAAGGGGCCTCAATCACTTCGGTGCCTTAGCTCGACCTCGCYCGATCTCCTTAAATTCAACTTCCTAGGCGAGTGACTAAGTGGCAGGCCCCCTCAGATGATGACTTTTTGCTACTTGTGACCTCTCGGAAGGGGGCATAGACCCCTGCATACACAAAAAAAAAGAAAAGAGAGAAAGGAGCAACAAAGGCACAAGACATGCAAAAAGTATACTTCATTAAGTGTTCACTTTCAGATCTTACAAAAATAAGGCCTTGGATGAGGAGGGCGGGCCCTTTACAAAAAAGATAAACAAAAATACAAGAGAGAAGCAACAAAAAAAAAATAGAAGAGCTGCCTATGCATCACCCTCGGCAACAGGAGCAGCAGAGTCCTCGGTACCAGCAAGAAGCAGGGCAGGGTGGCAAGGACCCCTCTCGCCCATGACTAGCACAGACACCAAAGCCGAAATCGAGGCCTCCAGACGACAGGAGCCTCCATGACATCCCTTAGAGAAAGGAGCGAAGATCGAGTTGATGCCATCGCACGCAATGCCAAGATCATCCCCAACAAGCCGAAGCCGAGGCCGAAGCGCTCATCAAGTATGCCCAACGGCGCCTCCTAGCACAGACAATGCACTCTCTTTGCCTGAAGCCAAGGTCCACAACTCAGACCTCCACCACGGCCTTGAGAGTGGGGGGCAAATGATGTAGGTGCACCTGGTCCGGACCAATAGGATGCTTGCGTGTGTTTAGGGGCGACACTCAGAGCAGACCTAATCAAGGCACACGCGGAGCAGAGGTCGGCATGCAACTCGGAACCAATGGCGCGGGCGCACTTGGCGGCCCCGGATGACTGCACCCCCCATGTCCGGACCGCATCCTGATCGTCTAAGCTCACCTACCTCCAGGTGGCCTCAAGTATAAGTAGGGTGCTACCCCCTCAAGGTAAACATCTAGAATCTAGGACTTGAATTTAAGAACTCGCTGCTCCCTTTGTGGCCTTATCTGAGTACTCTCTCTTAGGCCTCATCCACCTCGCATTGCACCTATACTAACTTGATCGTCGGAGTCTCCGCTTCGGGTACCAACCCTGGGCATTTGATGTCCTTCATCTTTTGCACCTCATAGGACTAGCCTACCTACCCTCAGCCGCCTTGAGGCCTCAGACTACTCGGCCACACCTCGGCTCGGAAGCAAATTTATTGTGTTGCCCTCTGCCTACTTTCCCTAGCAACAGTTTGCAATAGAAAGACAGGGGTGGAATGAAAAAGAGTGTGGGAGAGAGGAGAGGAAGAAGAAAAAGAGGAGAGGAGAGAGAAAAATCAATGGTGACTTACCTTGCCAATCCAAATTCGTTCTTCAAACTTCGTCCGCAAGAGAGGAAAGAGGGTTAGAAAGTTTAGAATAGGGTAGTGTAAAGGGTTTGAGGGCATGTTATTTTGTTTTTCACTATTTTGTTATCTGACAAATTTCTTAAACTAGCCATATAGTTTAGCTAATTGATTAACGTTATCTTACTGTTTATATATTGTCTTAAAGTATCCTTATTGTTTCTAAAAAAATAGAATGTCAAATTTATCTTTCACTATTCCTCAAATTTTCAAAATAAAACCCAATTAATAAAACCTTTCAGAACCTTCCAAAATTCTCTATGTCATGCATTTATTGCATCTCGTTATTGCCATCATTGTCGTCATCACTACATCCATCGTCCATCACTTCAAGAATGTTCTTGGCGTAGAAATTCAAGCGCAATCAAGCGATTCTTGGTGAGAAACATTGCCATCCCCACCAGTTGTCACAACCTTGAGACTCTACAGCAATTTGGATGCAAGAGGATATGGGTATCGTCTGTACTGAAAGAATGGTAGGATCCATCTAATGGACGCCAAAAAGATTGCGGAATGGGTGGGCGAATTTCAAAAATTTTTCTACCTTCTTCCAATTGGGAATCGTAATCCCTAAATTTAGAATACAATATTCAAGGATCCTACTTGAACCATAATCGAACCAGATCTGAACCAAAAAGAAAAGGGAGGATTATACCTGATCCGGAAAAGCAATATCTCCCAATGTTGGTGTTCACGCCCAAAGAGGACACCAAGATCCGCTCCTGCTGAAGATGACACAGCTGTAGGTGGAACGGAACCAGCAGAGTGCGTCCTACACACTGGATCCTTCTCAAGAACCCTCTGGAAACTCTGAGCACCAAATCTTTTACAGTCTTTTCTGCAAGACCGATGTCAAGAATCGATTTCTTGATTTCTTTCTTCTACAAAGATCAAATCTTGCAAGAAGGAATGGTGGCGGCTGGAGGAGAACTCCTGGGACGAAGATGGTTGAACTGCTTCTCTTTTCTCTTGAGTGTGAATGAGATCTAATCTCAATTCGTAGGATGCTTTCTTGCTTACTACCCTTGGTTCGAAATCTAATGTGTCTCTTAGGGTTTCTCCTCTTTTTCTTCTTGATTAAGAAACCTCCTAATTAGGAGTTATCCCAATCCAAATTAGTATTTGAATAGGGGATGATCTTAATCCTATCTACAGATTAAGTTAGCTTACTCCTAATCTTATCAGGAGTTTACCAGATTCAAATCTGATTTGAATTTGGTCTCCTAGAGTGGATAAGGTTAAAGGCCCATTTCTTTTGCTAACATTAATCTCAGATCCGCCCCATAG
>NW_010729291.1:653487-667606 GCF_000365185.1 Nelumbo nucifera | reverse complement strand
CAATGGCTGTGAACATTTAAAACTAACACGAGTCTCTATAAGTGTCCAGTTTTAGGGTCTTACACAGAATTATACCAAACAACATGAATCAAACATGCATTTTATTTATTTACACTAAATATCAAAAGTACATCAAATCGGATTGAAGCTAAGGGCATACAAAACTGTCTAACATGTACATGAGGGTGTTGAGGGTTAAAATAAAATAAATATAAAAAAAAGCAATATGATGCATTTCTTGGGCAATCTCCATTGTTGTCTACTACATTGGGAGACAACAGGGTTTACTTCTGAGTTGGTGCTTGAAATGAGGAGTCTAGAGAGGAGCCCCATGAGGTCTCTAGAAATGAGGAGTCTAGAGTTGGTGCTTGAACTTCACCGATGCCAAAAGGGTTTATGGCTGCAATTCTAGGCCCAATTGGTCAAAGGAACTGGAGCTCAGGGCACCTATACCATGACTCTCACGGTTATTATTGTTTGGGTGCTTTGCATCTCCCAAAGGACCCAACCCACTCACTATCCCTTGTCTGTTCATGTATCACACATTCGTTGTCGATGCCACCACCGTGGGCAATGGTCGAAGTAGTTGGTAACAAGGTTCAAAGTATTGATTTGTATCGGCTGATACATATCATGCCGGTGGCTTCCTGATACGCCCTTACAGGGGTGTATCGGGGTTCTGACCGGTTCAGGGGGTGGAGGAGCCTTAAACCGGCCCCCCTGAATCGGTTTTGAAAAAAATAAAAAAGGCAAAAAAACACTATTGATATCGCCCGATACGGCCCTACCGATGTATCGGGCGTATTGATATTTTGATCCTTGGCTGGCAATTGGACATGATCTGATTTTCTAGGAGTTCCATATCCATGAGGCACCTAGAAGTTTTTTGTGACAAAGGGTATTCTAGGGATTTTTGAAAAATATATCAGTTATATGATGTCAATGTGAACGGTTTATGATGGAGAGGTAATGGTAGGGTAGGTTTTAGACGATTGTCAGAAATAGTAGGTACTATAAGACAATATGTAAACAGTAAGAGTAGAATTCGACAATTAGCTAAATCATAAAGGTAGTTTAAGAAATTTGCCCAAAATTTTATTATTAAAGGGGCATTTTTGTTCCATTCAAGTGTTAGTGGCTTTCCCCTTGGGTGGAAAAGTTATTGACCCACTTAGGAGATGAGTATCACTTACCCGGGTTGGTGATACCTAGGAAAACAAACTTTCCCCAGTCCCCACATAAATCTGAAAAAAGAATACGAATTTCTTGGTCAATGAGTATCACTTACCCGGGTTGACCAATTTTTCCCTTTCAAAATCCAAAAAAAAGAACGCCCCCTTATATGACCTGAAAATTAGAGTGGCTGGGGATGTTAATATAATAATTAAATAATCATTCTCTTAAATTAATTTTGTCGTAGATGTGGATTTTCATTTGGATGCTCTTAACAAGTATCTAGGTATGCCAATAGTGCTTTTCTTGCAAGTTGCAAAGGACTTATGAGCATCTGTCTAACCTATTCTTGTGATGATGTGATTTAATTTTTTTTACTGCTAAATAGTTTATATGTGCTATTGATGGCAGTTTCTTTTCCTTGACATCTCCCTCCACTGCGTGCCAGGAATTTTCTTAAATTTTGAAGGCTATGGCAGTCAATATGTATGAAAGTATGATGGGTTGGTTGGAATTGACCCGTCCTGATTGATATTCTATCGGTACCGGATTTTAATCTAGATTTCGCAGTGCCACGGATGCCTCCACCACAGGAACAGTGCCCTTAAAATTCCTAACTCAAAACAGATTTATCAGGCATCTATGATGCACGAGGATGTTCATGTTACATGCTTGCTTTAAGAGGGATGAGGAAATAAGCTTGGGAATTGGGAAATCAATCAAGGAAACTGGAAATGAAAAATGTTTAAGAGATTAACAAGATTTATTAATGAATAAAGAATTCTCAGGATTCACCTACTTCTCAGACATCTGTTTTGGTGGAGGCAGTCATGCCTCTGGAGTGATGATGTGTTACCTTCGGTATTGCTCAACTGTCCTTTTTATTACGTTTCTTTTAATATCTGGTCTCTTGTACTACCAGTGCATATAAATGGAGGCCCAGAGGGTGTTTGGCATTTCCTTATTTATCTGCCGCTGCAATAATTAGTCACATCAGTGTTTTTCCTTTGCTTTTGTATCCATTGAAGTATCGTTCGGGTTGTGGCAAATTGAGAAACGAAAAAGCAAAATCACTAATTGGGCATTGAGCATGCACTCACTGGTCTCCACAATTGTTGGAGATGGAAGCAAAACAACATAACAAACTAATTGGGGTTGTGTTTGGTAGCATTGCTATTTATTTTTACCTGAAGTGTTTTGGGTTGATCAACACAAATTGATGAAAAATATGTATAGTTATGGTCACATCACATATGAGAATCACTTCAACTAGAAGAGATGAAATGTGGGACCTAAGTAGAAACAAAAATTTGTATTGATCAACCCAAAACGTTTAGGGTAGAAAAAAAAAATCTCAGATTTTATTAAACCCGAAAATGTTTCAGGTAAAAATAGCAATTTATATTGGTCAACCCAAAACTTCTCACAAATTTGCATTGAACAATCCAAAACATTTGAGGTAGAAACAGCAATAGTACCAAACACAACCTGGATATTAAATTCCCAGTTCCCATACACCATGCTTAGAGTTAGAAGATAACAATTCGTGATCAAGTCCCATTGTCCTAAAGTATGTCATTCACTACTCATCTTTTCTCATTTTTCTTTACTGAGCATGTGTTGCTGGTTGACCATGTTTAGATGACTTGTTGAATCAAATGCAGACAATTCAGGTATAGTTTCATTTAGGGCAGATACATGATTAAAGTGCTTTATGTTCAAGCAAAGCTTTGTCTTTGCATGGGAAATGAGCGGAGTTCCTTGTGAACTAAATCTAAACTCAGGTCCACTAAAATGGCTTCTCAGAAAATTACTGTCTTCAATCTGTTGATAATTCAATGATTTGAACTAAAAATGTAACAGGTGAAGTCCTTTAGCCCCAGCACGGTCATTTTCTCAGCTTCTCTTTCATTCTTTCAACTACAGTCCTCAGAGTGTCCTCATCTTTGCAGAAGGTGAACCTTACCAGATTCTTTCCATCTTCTGGGTTGAGATAGATAGAAGACACTAGTTGGGATTGCTACCATACCCACTTCCTTAATCAGATACTCACAGAAAGCAATATCATTTTCCAATCCAAAAGGAAGTGTGATCTACCACTACAAAGTAGATGGGAATACCTTAAAACGGACAGCCTTCAGTCCCTCCACCAATATGGCCTTCTTTTCCATATAATCCCTTTTAAGTTCCTCATAATAAGAATCAGGGGCTTGAAGACTGCATTGGAGTTGAGGTGGCAAAGGTGAGGAAAGAGTGCGCCTGCCTCACTCCCCATGTCAAATGTGGTGGAGCTATTGCCCATCCAATCTTCCACCCTGTTAAGGAGAATGTTTTCCCCAAAGAATTCAGAGTGACAGTTCTCTCATACATGCCTGGAAGTGAAGCCATAGAAATGTGATCAGCTTCAAATGCCAACTTGTCATAAACTTCATCTGTAAAGACCAGGACATCATTCTCAATGCAAAGAGATGCAATCACATTGAGCTCCTCTCTAGTGAAGTGAACATCTTTCCTGTGGGGTTATGTGGAGTGTTTATCATTATTGCACGAGTGTCCCTTGAGATTGTAGCCTTAAGCTCGGTAATTGGGACTGAAAATCTGGAGGTCAGAGTGTGATGGCTTTTATTTTGGCTCCAGCCATTGAGAGAGTGGCTTCATAAGAATCATAAAATGGAGCAAAAAGGATCACCTCATCAAAGAAGACTGCAACTTTAAGTTATTGAGTCATCGAGCATCCAAGAGGGTAGCTCAATCACTGTCTTTCAACAGCTCATGCAAGATCTTGCAAAGAAAAACTAAACTTGAAATGAAAAGTTTGAATCCCTAACATTTAATAAAAAGAAACCATTTTATAATTTTCATACCCTCACTTCAGATTCTGCTTCCCCCTTCTTTCTGCTTTTTTTGGTCTCTGCAGCTCCCTGTTGCTGCTGTTCAGCTTTTCTCTGAGCTCGAATCATTGCTCGCCTTGCACGAGGCCGCATCTCTCGTACCTTCCGAGGAGGCATCACATAAGGTTCAAGGGGACGATCACCAAAAGGGTGCTCACTGCTAGCAAATATCCTCAATTTTCGATCTCTATCCTGCATTCACACAAATCACTCAAGCGCAGGGTTACGAGTTACTTTGGCAACACTTTACGAGATGGACTTCCCAACAATAAGTGCTGAAGGCAAATTGGAATATGTTTAAAGCCACAATAACTCATCTATCTACAAGCAGAAATCAGTCCTTACAAGAAAATGCTCTTCACCCTTCATTAATTAATTACAATCCATGTCCCAACATTTGAAAAAGGGCAAGTCATTGAGAAAACACACTGCATATAGCTGATCAACAAAAACAATACAAGATAAGAGAAATAACTGATCCCTGCACCTGGCACCTCTGTTGTACAACAGCTATACATACACCTTGTTTGCAAGAGACAGACTTTTCCAGATCATTGACTGATCAAAAACATCCATCTAAATGAGTTGTATAACATACATGCCAACACTACTGCTTCAGGGTACAAGAACCTACCTTAGCAGGCGTCCTATCTCTCACCACTTCGCAGTCACCCATTCCAGCCAGATGATTAGGCTAGTGTCATATCTTGTAGAAGAGAAGAGCTCAACTATGAGTTACCTTCTCTAAAGAGCTTAACTATGAGCTCAACTATGCGACAATAGCTCGTTAGGATAACAGCCATTCCATCTCTAAAGACACCACACTCCCAAAGAGGCAAGGGTTGCCAAAGGCACATCCACTAAAGTTCATCTTCATGATCCCAGTGCTGGAAGTACAATGTATTTGGTTCTTGCTTTCCAAGCCATCCAAGTAAGCAGCTACTCCAGGTCAATAATTCTAGTTTATCATTATCCAAGACTTGTCCCAACTATATGGAGATATGAATCATGTTCGGTCATTCCCTTCTGCTCAGTGCCCATAGTTTTCAGTGCACCAAGGCGAAGCTAGGCGACAGAGGGCGCCTTGTCGCCTAGGCGCCCGCCTAACTGATGGATTTTTTTAAGTAAAAACATGTATCCTAGGGTAGTTCCCTAGGTTCCATAATCATATTTCCTTAATAAATATCCATAATTTTCATAAAAGTATAAACTTCATGTTAAATTATAGAAAATCAAACATATTCATGAGAAGAAAAAGAAGAAAGAAAAGAAAATTAAAAAAAAATAGGGGCTGAACCCCTATATTCGTTATAGGAAAAGAAGAAAAGAAAAGGTGGAAGAAGAAGAAGAAATTAGTATATAAACACACAAAATTAGTACAGAAAAAGAAGAAAATGTGTTGATTGGACATCATTTTATGTTCTTCCTTACTTATTGGTTCAGGTTTTGAAAGTCTTTTGAGGGTTCAATACAGCATTTAGCAATGTTTGTGTTGATTAAACCCTAACAAATAAGAAAATAATAAAAAGAAATTAGTATATAAACACACAAAATGAATATTTTAGTTTAAAAATGTCTATTTTATAATTATAACCTCGAAAAATTAAGAACATAAAAGTATTTTATAACATGCTATAGAAAACTGCTTGGCAATTAGGCAAGGCGAGCCTCCAAAGGCGCATTGCCGCCTAGGCGTTGCCTTGACAACTATGTCAGTGCCATAACTCAATAGTCAGTAATTCTAATTCAGTGTCACAAAGTCATTTACAAATTACAATTTTAAGAGCATTGAAGTTTTTCCTTGCAAGTACACATAATTCAGCAACAAGACACCAAGAATCTTCATATTTCTTTTTCTTCTAATTATTTATAATACTCTGACACAATAGATATAAAGTAGGAAGCAAAAAAAATGTAAACCTGATTTATTTTCTTACCAAAATATCTTGACAAAATTATTAAATTCCAAATAATTCTGAAAACCAGACAAGATAATAATATGGAACAGTGACAAAGACAAGTCTTATCCTACACAACACTTTGCAGGTAAAATCAAATGTTCACCAGTGATTTATTTTATAAGCAACAGTGGTTCTATAATTTCACTTGGTTTTGTTTTGAAAAAGAAATAGTTTCCATTACCACTTACATCACGTAATTTATTTCGTGGAAGCATCCGTAGGACAGCTTTTTGAATAACTTCAGTAGGATCCTTTGCTAATTGGTCCTTTAAACTCCTTTCCTTGAGGTGGCCAACATACCTACAAGTTAATGATAGATTAATGTTGAGTCAAAGAGACTTTTACATAAAATACTTGATGTCCACAATAAGAACTTTTGTGATCAGTATGTCCACAATAAGAATGATTATATAACCATTGGTACTTGCCCAGTATGCCAACGATAAAACTTATCAGTCAGTTTCCTCCCTGTGACACAGATATCTTTTGCATTGAGCACAATGCACATATCACCATCTTCGCGGTAAGGTGTGTATGTGGGCTTATCCTTGCCTTGAAGCACAGTGGATATTTGGGAAGCCAACCTCCCAAGGACCTATTAGAAAATAGATTGCTGATATTGTTATCTGTTCAGAAATCAAGGAAACAAAACTAGAATATACATATATATTAGAAGCAATAATGGACATAGCAGCAAAATACAAGTCCTTTGATTCCACCAAGCCAAATCAATTTTGAACCCTATCTTATCAAAAACTCCATCAGGTTACAAAATTGCCTAGTTTTCTACCCATTAGCAATCACATGCGGCGCTTATTTTTCCTTCATACAACAGAGTACCATGATCAACATCATCATAACCATTGCCAGCCCAGTGTACATTGCACGCTTCAATCCATTGTAAAAGCAAAGAGAAAGAATGAAATAGAATAAAACCTGACCTTCGGCATCAAATACTCGCCACCGCAAACCTTCCAAATTGATACGCCTCAGGCCAGCAAGTGCTTTCTGCATGACACATGCATTAAAAGAATAAAACAGTATTCTGCATGTGATACGTAGAAGATGAAGTTAAGAAGTAAAATGAAATGACAGTAATACTCTTCAATAGTGACCTTTCAATGGCTTGTGTATATTACCGATCACAAAAAAAGTACATAGAAATCTAACTCATGCATATATAGAGAGAAAAGATGACAAGCACAGCCTAACATGGATCCCAGTGGCATGATATAACAGACGGAAACTGCCACTGGACAAGTCTCACCATAGAGATATTCTAGGTCAAAAGAACCATTCCCTACATTTTTTTGACAAGTAAATTATTTTATTAGACCAAAGAGATAAACTAATAAAGGCATCCCTTGGAGAGATGCAAGTTGTGTCTGCTCCCAACAAAACAAAAAACAAAATCAAACTACAATTGTACCCAAGACCGATACAAAAGTTCCCTACTGCCCCTTGCTTGGTGAGACAGTCAGCCAAAGCATTAGCTGATCTCCCCACTCATTGTATTCTTACGCACAAATTCCTTGTTAGCCACTTGAACTTCTTTACTTCATTCTTAAAACACCAAAATATAGACTCTAGGTTCTGCAGCCAGCTCAGTACCACCTTGGAGTCCCCTTCAATTATTAGTTGTTCCACACCTAGCTGAGTTGCAAACTGTCCACCTTGAAGGGCAGTTAAAAACTCAGCCGCAGTAGAGTCCCCAACTCCTAGAGGACCCAAATAAAAGAATACCACATTTCCAGCCTCTTTGCTCTGGATCCCTCCATCCTAAAGGAACATGGACAGTTTCAAAATTCAGCTTCAAAAAGACTTTAGGAGAGGTGTCCAGCTCGTGCTTATTCTAACCTTTAAAGAGGAACAACTTGCCACTGCTGACCAATTCCTCCAAATATCAAAAAAAGAGATCCAGCCTCATTCCTCAGGACCCCTCCCACCCCAGAGGGCCAGGATTACCTTGACTGCTTCCATCAAAATTCAGCTTCAAAAAACCTTTAGGAGGGGGTATCCAGCTTGTGCTTACCCTAACCTTTAAAGAGGAACAATTTGCCACTGCTGAAAAATTCCTCGAAATATCAATACAGGAGAATTGGCAGAATAAATCCAAGGATTTCAACCAATGAATAACCCTATTCAAGACACAATCCTTAAGATCTTCTTGATTTCTTTCCTTCTTTTGGAATATTCGGGCATTCCTCTCTCCCCAAATTGTCCAATCAGCACTACTCTTGCACACCTCCACATAATTCTTCCTCTTCTTTATTGCCAAGAAAAGGTAGAATGATCAAATAACATGCTTACTTTTTGATAAGTAACGAATCATATTCCATTAATTCAAAAATTGGTTACATGAGAATCCCCTTAGAGAGGCGCAAGGTGCTGCTTCTCCATACAGAAAACACAAAAACTACATCAAAAAGTGCATGACTGTTAAAAAACACAAATTACAATTGCGCTCAAAACAATGTTTCTCTGTTTGTCTTTGCCAAGACATCAGCAAATGCATTAGCTGATCTCCCAACCCACTGTACTTTTACAGACATACCTAGTCAGCCATTTGAATTTCTTTATCTCATTCTTGTAGTCCCGTGTGACATCCTCCGGATTATTTAACTAGTTCACCACTGTCTTAGAGTCCCCTTCAGCCAAAAGCTGCTCCACACTCATTTCTTTTCCAAGAATTATTTCTTGTATTGCAGCTAACAGCTCTGCCTGAATAGAGTTCCCAACACCTCAAGGGCCAGAGTATAGTAAGACAGCCTTTCCAGCCTCATTCCTCAGTACACCTCCCAACCCAGAGAGACCTGGATTGCCCTGGCTACTCCCATCAAAATTCAACTTCAAAGAACCGTGAGGGGGGACCCAGCTTGTCATTACCTTTACCTTGGAGGAGGAACAGCTTGCTACTAATAACCAATCCCTCCAACAGTGAGTAAAGGAGAAATGGTCAAATAAATCCAGAGTCTTTAACCAATGTATTGGCTTATACATAATGAAGTCCTTTAAGGCCTGACTACTCCTCCCCTTTTCCTGGAAGATCCTGACATTCCTTTCTTCCAATCTGTCCATAACAAAGCCGGTTGTGCATACCTCCACATTTCCCTTCCTCTTTTATGGGTCCAATAGAACATAGAAGGGTTAAAGATTGTACTTACTTCTGTTGGCATGTCCCATCTACACCCAAACAATGTTAGAAACCCAGAGATATGAAGTGACACTACAAGATAAAAATAAGTGATAACAGTCCTCAACATGAGATCTACAAGGAGTCCACCAGTTTGGAGAGATACATAGGAAGGGTCTTCTCTTTTGTAGGTTATCCATCGTGCTTACTTTACCATGCCACACTACCCAACACAAAGCCATAACCTTGGGGGGAACCGGCCTACACCAGACTTCTTTGGAAGGGAAACTTTGTTGAGAGGAGGTTTGGCACGGGAATTTAAAAAATGAACCTCAAGAAAAAGGCTCATTGGGGTGAATGGTCCAAATCCTCTTATCAGGCTTTGAAGAATCCAACCAAACCTTATCGAGGAGACCAAGAAGAGTAGACAAACAATCAACCTCATCCTCCCTTAACCCTCTACGAAAACCAAAATCCCAAGACAATGATGACAAATTTAAAATTGAAGAAAGGAATTTTGAAATCACCTCTTTTTTAAACAAAGAAACAGAGTACAAGGATGGAAAAAGGTCTTTTAAGGGAAGATCTCCAACCCAAATGTCCTCCCAAAACTGAATATAATTACTAGAACAAGCACCATACCTGACACAACTGAGAAACTACGGAAGAATTTTGTGAATTGCTTTCCATGGTGTTGCTAGGTTAGCCCTCCTTGAAGCACCAGCATCCCATCCACTCTTTGAGCATCCATGAATACTCTTCACCACTTCCCTGACAAAGCCAAATTCTTTTTAAGTACATTCCCAATCCCCAATCCTCCTTCCTCTTTGCTTCTACTCACAACCTCCCAACTAATTAAGTGGTCTTTTTTACTTTCTCCCGGTTCCCAAGGAAAATCTCTCATCAATTTTTCCAATTTCTTCGCTTCCCTAGATGGTATCCTAAAGACAAAGAGGTAGTAAGTAGGTAAGTTCGTGAGGGTAGCTCTTAACAAGGTGATCCTCCCACCCAAAGAGATGTAATTTTTCTTCCACACAACTAATCTTTTTTCAAACTTTTCTATGACTGGGGTGGGTCCAGAACCTACTCTCCCTAGGGTGTGCCCCTAATGGCAGCCCTAAATAGGACAAAGGCCAAGTAGAAATGCAGCACTAAAGATAATCTACAATAACCTCAACCTCCTCAAAGTCCAGATTGACTCCAGCAATGCAGCTCTTTTCTAAATTTATTTTCAAATTGGACACTCCTTCAAAGTCTTTAATCATTTCTTTCAAGTTTCCCACCTTCTCACTAAAATCTCCATCACAGAAGATCATCAAGTCATCCGAAAACTGCATATGAGTTACTAGAATTTGGTTTGTGCCTATTTTCCATTCCCTTATCATATCTTCTTACTTCCACTAGCACATTCCACCTGCACCCAAACATCAAGAAATGCCAATCTCAAATCTCTTAGTAAAGGAACAGGAGATTAGTAAATGGTAACAATCCTCACTACGACGCCTGCAAAAGATACACCAGTTAGGTGAAAGATAAAGGGAAGGTCTTCTGTCTTCTCTTTAATTTGTAGATTATCCAAGGTGTTTACTTTCCCATAATACACTTCCCAATAGAAAGCCATAACCTTAGGGGGAATAGGCCTGTACCAAACTTCCTAACAGGGAAAACCTACTGAGAGTGAGACTAGCAAAGGGACTTGAAGAAAGGAGCACAAAAGAACGACCCTTTAGGTTGTAGGGTCCAAATTCGTTTGTTTGGTTCAAAGGGACCCAAACAGACTTTATCAAGAAGGCTCAATAAATTGGATAAACACTCAATCTCTTCATCCCTTAAACCTCTACGAACCCAAAATCCCAATTTGGTGCCAAGGGAGTTTCTAGTGGTGGAGAAAATTTTTGAAACAAACTAATTTTTTGTACTGAGAGATAGAGGATAAATAAGGGAAAAGGTCCATCAAGAGAATATCCCCAACCCAAATATCCTCCCAAAAGAGGACAAATTGCCAACACACACACACATCATACCTAATAAAGCTGAAAAACTAAGGATACTGTGAATTGCCTTCCAAGGTGTTTACTAGATTTGCTCACTGTGATACAGCAGCATCCCATCCATTCTCTAACCGACCATGAATGCTTCCTACCACCTCATGCCAAAACCTCTCCCTCTCTCCAAGGGCCACTGCCACAACCACTTCCCCAACAAAGTTGTATTCTTGTGAATTAAATTTCCTAAGCCCAGCGCCCAGGTCCCCTTCTTCTTTACTCCAACATACCACCTCCCACTTAATTAAGTGGTCCTTTCTACTTTCCCTTGGTTCCTAAAGAAAGTCTTTCATTAACTTCTCCAACTTCTTGGATTCCCTAGTTGGGATACTAAAGATAGACAAGAAGTAGGTTGGTGGATTAGCAAGTGTGGCTCTTATCAAAGTGATTCTACCCCCCAACAAAATATAATTCTGTTTCCACAAGGCCAATCTCTTCTCAATTTTTTCTACAAATGGGCACCAAAAACTACTCTCCCTAGGGTTAGCCCTAGATAGGTCATGGGCCAAGTTGAGATAGAACACTCTAAACACTCTGCAAGAGCCTCCACCACCCTAACCTCCAAAATAATATGTGATATACAATTGTTTTCAAGATTGATTCTCAAATTGGAGATACTTTCAAAGTTTCTAATGAATACCTTCAGATATCTCACCTTCTCAAGATCACTCCCCTCACAGAGAACTAATATGTCATCTGCAACCATTCCCTACTTCCATCCATGGAGATATTTCACACAATCACATTGAGAGACGGACAAATTATCAATTCAAGGAGATGAATGGTCTAGATGTTGAGTTAAATTTACAAAATAGTATAAATTTATATTATAATTCTTGGTTGATAAACTTTGACAAATGTCAATCATCAATGACAACAAAAAATAGAACAATGAAACAACAACTACCAGTAACTATAAAACAGGATAAAGATGCAGTGACCTAGATTTTGAACCAATCCTGTCAACTTATCTACATACATACCAACCACAACAAACTTGTCCAAGCCCCAAAGAGTAGTAGTGGGGGTTATAGTAAAGTGTTTAAGGCACTCATCAGTTCCATGCCATGACAGTTTTATCCTAACACTTTCTGCTTCAAGCCCCTCACCAAAGTTAACCAACGATGGAAAAAGAACAATTTAGAAYAGAAATAGAAAAGTTAGTACTTAAGATAAGATAATGAAGAGGATGGACTAAATTACAACGCCAAATAGGAGGTAAGCTGGATATAAGCCTAATTGAATTCACTATGCAGCACAGCTTCAGGTTTATCCTGCCACCATAACCCAAGCTTAAGCTTCCAATTCAACCTTAGCTAGGTTTCCAGATCAAAACTCAAACCCATAATACAGAGAATTGGTTTATCGTAATACAGAACTCAAAAACTTCACAACCAAATTTCTAAAAGTATTAGAAAAATGAAAAGATTTTTTTTTATTAGCAACACAAAATTGATTCATTAGATTAAAAAACAAAGCCCACCCAGAAATTATTCACTATTTACAGAATTGCCCAGAACATAGATCGTCTTTGAGTTCCTTGCTTTGCCAGACTATCAGCCAAACTGTTTGCAGACCTCCTTATCCATCTTATTTGGATCATCATAAAAATGAAAATAATCACTTTGCATGTCTCGACAAATATCTTGTGTTCTATATGTGATTACCCTATATAGCTTTTCCACTCCATTTGAAGTTGGGATGCAATGCACCAATTCAAATACAACATCCTCGTAACAAAAAAAAAAAAAAAATTGCTTACTGTTTCAAAACAGTTTTGAACTCTATGTGAGAATGAGAGAGGAAGGAGAAGTGGATAGATAAAGTTCAAGTTGAGCAACAGCAATGGCAACAATGTAAAAGGAAAATGAGAGTAAAGAAAGTGAAAACCCACCTTCATGTTCCCAGTGAAAGCTCCGGGGGTGGCCGTCATTTCTCCTCCAAGCTTTCAATCAACGCTCACACAGCTATCAATCAACGCAGTCTTTGGTGGACCTGCAACGTGATACAGATGGTAAGATTATTATGTTCCAATGCATCATGCGTGGCCTTCTAAGGTAAGAGAATATCAACTAACCACAGTATCAACTATGGACTAAGACCCTGGGATAAGATATTTTTAGGGTAAGACAATGATATTAGTATTTTTTTCTCACAGATAAGTGAGTAATTTACGTATAATGCTTAGGAAGACTAATTTCTTTAATACGAACGAACACTAACTGATTTTTAAAGTCAGAGAATATCAACTAACCAGAGTGCCAACTATGGAATGAAACCCTATGATATGATATTTTCTGGGCATTCAACGGTCTCAAGTAATAGAGATTAATGGGGAATGGATTATGATGATGTACAATCCGGTCGATCTTAGCTGTCAACGATCTTGCCTCTGAACCGGGTGGTAGGGACCTGAAATGGAGGGAGAAGAGAAGCTTCGGGGAGAACTCGGCGTAAGGGCTCCGAAGCTCAAGTTAGCGTCTTTCAAAGGCAAGATAGACCAGATAGCACAAAAGTTAGCATACCTCGTTTCTGGGGGGTAGGAGCCTTTTATAACCACCTCGCGCACTCACTTCCAGGCTTCCGTCAGATCGGGTATGATTACTTCTGAACCCCTGCCAGTTCGGATGTCATTTCCTCTGGCCGGACAGAACCGCCACTGCTCCTTTTGTCGGAGCCGTCTCTGTGGCTAGTAACGACAGTGGCAGGTGGTGGTAGCAGGAGGCCATTTGAAGTGCGGCTGTCAGGCGTCATATCCCAAATCAGTCAGGTGCGTCGCCCTTGGATACGGACGTCCTTGGCGTCAGGTACGTTTGGTCAGCCTGGTGTTTCGGAAGCGAAGTGTTGGAGTGAGCGGGATGTCTTGAGT
The DNA here is from genome assembly GCF_000365185.1 of Nelumbo nucifera. The sequence goes on along the minus strand of NW_010729291.1, from coordinate 653,534 downwards.
TCGGTTTGGGGAGTGTTCCGAGCTGCCATGGGCCAGCTCGGGTCACA
>NW_010729291.1:628906-641237 GCF_000365185.1 Nelumbo nucifera | reverse complement strand
AATTTAGAAACCTTATAAATTCTAATCTAGGTAAAAAACTAAAAAAGGACACCTAATTGAATTCTAATTGTAATTGCCTAATGGGCCTTCTAGAGTTCTAGTAGAAGTCTAAAAGTAGAAGACTAGTAGGAATTAGGAAACTACTCAAACTAGGAAGTAGGAACTACCAAACTAGTAGAATACTAGTTCCTTTGGCAATGAAATACCCGGTTCAGCCTTAAATAAGCTCCTTTTGTATTATATTTGATGATTAAAGTTTTTGTTTTTAATTTAATTGGATGAAAATTTATTATAAGGGTGAATATCATTTACCTTTTTAAATGATCATGCATAGACATTATTACTATCAACCATATTATGTTCTCTAATTATATAGAAACTAAGGAATATGCAATATATAACGATCGACTATTCATTTGTTCTTAAGATCAATTTGAGGACCAGAATCCAAAGCATTTGGGGCTCAAATTGGTATCAAATACTTTGTGATTTTGCCATGACCATTCCATTGAACCCATGAATGATTAACCCAAAGGTAACGTTATTTATCGTAGTTTAATTGGAGTGATCAAGGGAATTTCATGTGTGTACATTTATTATTAATTACTTGAACCCAAAGGCTTAAGTGATTAATGGTCATTATATACATGTGTGATTTGCCTTGTAGTGTGATTAAACTCACTTGGTTATTATGAAACCATTCTTGAACCCAAAGGCTTAAGTGATTAATGGTCATCAATTTGGTATTTATATTTGCATGTTAGCCTTGAACACTCAAAACCTATTTGCTCAATTTCAATCATTCTTTGTTGAACTCTTGACTAGAACCAACTACAAGAGATGGAGAAGTCAGATTGACACAGTCTTAGGAGCCTGTGGATATGATATATTGACATTTGCCTTACACAACCCGAACCTTTACAGCCTCCAACAAATGCAAGTATCCAAGCTCACACTAGATATAACAGTTGGCAACAAGCCAATAAAATGGCTCTTCTCATTATTCAAAGTCAAATTTTTGAACCATTGAAGGCTGGAATTCCCATTTCTGATACTGCTAGGGAAACCCTTGATACTATCAAGAGTTAGTTTATAGGCTCCACAAAGGCCATGATCATGAGTTTGCTTTCCTAGCTCTTTGTTGCAAAATTTGAACAACCTAGGAATATTAAAGAATTCATCAGTAAAGTATCTGGGATTGTTTATCAACTACGCGATCTGAAGATGAACCTAGGAATATTAGAGAATTCATCAGTGTTATCTACTTTGCCTAAGTCGTTTGAAACCTTTTGGTTAATTACAACACTAGTACTCACAAATGGAGTGTGAATGAATTGATAAACCAATGTGTTCTAGAGGAGGAGAGATAGAAGAAAGGCAGAATTGAATCTACACATGTTGCTACTTTGGGACCAAAGAAGAAATAGTTTAAGAAGAACGAAAAAAGGAAAAACCATAAGTATAACCCTAAGGAGAAATTTTTCATTAAGACTGAGCAGAAGAAGACAGAAGGAATTATTTGCAATTATTGCAAAAAAAACCAGGACACTACAAATCTGATTGTTGGAAGTTAAAGAAGAAGGAGAGCAAGCAAGGTAACCCCTTAGCCTTAGTGTGCTCATAATTGAATTTTGTGGATATACCCTTAAATACATGGTGGATTGATTTTGGGTGCACTTTTCACATTTCAAATACCTTACAGGGGTTCTTAAATGCAAGGAAGGTTGATTTGGAGAGCATCTACATCTACATGGGGAATGCAGAGCATGTCAGAGTCTTAGGAGTTGGCACTCATAGACTTATCTTAGAATCTGGATTCACACTACATCTTCTTGACACTTATGATGTGCCTTATATTAGAAGAAACTTAATTTCAGTTTCAAAGTTAGATACTTGTGGGCATTCATTTTATTTTTCTAGAGGAAGTCTTACTATCAGTTATGGTTTGAATAATATTGGCTTTGCAAGTTGTTTAGATGGGCTTTATAAGTTAAATCTTGATCAATCATATGAAAAATCATTGTTTCTTCTGAATGTTGAATCTTGCCACTTAAAAGAAAAAGGATGGAGCCTTCATCTATGCTTTGGCATCAAAGGTTGGGCACATATCCAAAGATCGTCTTAATAGAATAGTAAGAGAGAGAATACTACCAAGGGTAAATTTTGACGACCTTAGTGATTGTGTAGATTTCCTTAAGGGTAAATTGACTAGAAAACCATTCCCCAAGAGTACTAGGTGTACTGAGCTCCTCCAGATCATTCACATTGATATTTGTGGTCCTTTTAAAGTTCCTGCTCAAAGCGGACATAGATACTTTATTACATTTATTGATGATTGTTCTAGATTTGGTTATCTATATCTAATTGAGAAAAAATCAAATGCCTTACAAATATTCAAGGTTTACAAAGCTGAGGTGGAAAATCAACTAGATAAAAGAATCAAAACTGTAAGGTCTGATAGAGGTGGTAAGTTTGAGATTTTTTATGCCTTTCTCCAAGAGCATGGGATTATTCATCAAACTTCAATAGCTCGTACGCCTCAACAAAATGGCATTGCTAAAAGAAGAAATAGAACGTTAATGGATATGGTACGTAGTATGATGAGCAATACCATCCATCCTTCTAGGGAGAAGCTATTAAAATGGCAGTTTACATCTTGAATAGAGTGCCTTCTAAATCAGTGCCCAAAACACCATTTGAGATATGGACTGGAAAGAAGCTAAGTGTGAATCACCTACACGTATGGGGTTGTGTTGTTGAAATTAAGATTCTATCTCCAGGATTACCTAAAACTTCATCCAAATCCATTAGTTGCTACTTTGTGGGGTATTCAAAAAGATCAAAGGGATATAGGTATGATCCGTCAAACCCTAACTCTAACATCATCGCATCTAGGGATGTGAAGTTTTTTGAAACTAGTAATGATAGTTTTGAAAGGGGTAAAACTCAAATGGAAGACTTGATTGATTCCGTGCATTAATGGCATTGGTAGCTCACTATGACTATGATTTATTTCAAATGGATGTAAAAACTACTTTTCTCAATGGAGAATTGGAAAAAGTTATTTATATGCTTCAACTTGAAGGTTTTGTCATGGAAAAAAAAGAATAGAAAGTTTGTAGATTAAAAAATCCATTTGTGGACTTAAACAAGTTTCGAATAGTGGTACATCAAATTCCATACTATCATAACAACATTTGGATTCAAAGAGAACGTTTCAGACAATTGTATCTATGTGAAGGTCAGTGGAAGTAGAGTTGTTTTTTTTAATATTATATGTTGATGATATTCTCTTAGTAGGAAATGATTGGTCAATGTTGTTAGAAACTAAGCAATTCTTATTTACCTCATTTGACATGAAAGATCTTAGTGAAGCATCCTATGTTTTGGGAATTAAAATATGCCAAAATAGGAAGTTAAGACTTCTTGTTCTTTCATAAGAAACTTACATAAAGAGAATGCTGAAGAAATTTGGCATGGACTCTTGTTCTTTTGGAGAGTCTGCATTTGTTAAAGGGGACACTTTAAGTCTTGATCCAATGTCTTAAGAATGATTTGGAGCAGCAAAAAATAAAGAACATCCCTTATGCGTCTGTAGTTGGAAGCCTAATGTATGTCATGATTTGTACCAGACCTGACTTGAGTTTTGCGGTAGGAATGTTGGGGAGATATCAAAGCAATCCAGGATGGAAACATTGGCAAATAGCTAAAGTGGTAATGAGATACCTTCAACGAACTAAGCACTATATGCTCGTATATGGCCAAGTTGAAAATCTAGAGGTGACTGGATATGTTGACTCTGATTATAAGGGATGTCCAAATTTTAGAAAATCTACATTTGGGTATGTTTTTATGATGGTTGGAGGAGCCATTTCTTGGAGGAGCCCAAAACAATGCGTGGCTCTATCTACCATGGAGGTAGAATACATCTCTTATTGTGAGGCTACAAGGCATGTCATATGGTTAAGAAACTTTCTAAGAGGATTGCTTGTCGTTGACTCTGTATCCAGACCCTTACAATTTTATTTGTTAATTCCGTTGCAATTGCACTTTCGAAGGATGCACGACATCACTCAAGAGCTAAACATATCAGTGTCTAGTATCATTTTGTTCATGAAAAGATGCATGGGTGAATAAATATATCTTATGTTGCCTTAGAAAGCAATTTAGTAGATCCTATAACTAAAGGACTTCCAATTAACACATTCAAACAACATGTTAGTGATATGGGAGTCCATGATGTAAATGAATTTATTTAATTAGTGGGAGCTTGTTTTGTATTTCAGGTATTTGTTATTATGTGCACATTTGATTCAGGTAGTTGATCAATACCAGGTATATTTTGTCATCTTGATATCTAGGTGACATACACCATTATGGTTTGTTGATCATTACTAGGGTTGTGAGCTTATTCTATTATGCCCAGTTTGGTAACTTTCTAACTTGGGGGGTGGTGATTATGTAAGTACTTTGACATGAAAATGGGTTTTGCTTGCATTAAATTGACAAGGATCTCTTCATGCTCAAGTATTTGTTGAAATCATCAAAACCAAGGTTGTTAACATCCTTGCCTCGATTCTTTAAAAATTTCAATCTTAAATAAATAAATAAATTAATTAAAAACCAACAATAGACCAAGTGGGGGATTGTTGGAGTGGTCACGTTGATTGTTGGAGTGGTAACTTTAGACCACGTTGTAGGAGATCAATAGACTCCTATTAATTAATAAAGAACTGAAGCAGAATGTAATGTGTTCAGAGACTTCAAAGTCCTTGATGGGAGGACTTTCTGAATGCCTCAAGAACGCCTATAAATAGAGGCGGTCACCACTCGGCAAGGCATCCTCTTGGTCACTTYTATCCCATCGTTGGAAGCCTAGAGTCGAGTGGAGAGTGTCTCAGACCAGCAAACTGAGTTAAAGTTTTCTTCAAGTCTCGAGTAGACAAATGGAAGGTATGCGCCTATTTGATTCTCTCATTAATTTAAAAATGCTCAGAGGTGAATGCTATGCAGATTTCCAACATTTTTTCTTCAATAATGAGATTCTTCAAGGCTGCATTGGAAGAAATGGTTGTAGACCTGATACAGTAAGGAGGGAGTGAAGAAGATAGCCAGCAAATGGCTGCTCCAGGCTCCAGCCATAGAGGGTACAATAGTGACGACTCTACATTTGGTTATGTGCCGAGAGGTCTGGCCGTAAGTCTGATCAATTTTGCATGATGATAGGGGTGCTAAAATGTCCAATGATGTATAATAATCAACGACATAAACTTGGTAACCTGAAACTCCTAAGCAATTGATAAGGTACAACCCATCTCTTGATTTTGTTGCCGATGAGCAATTGAATAAGGAGTATACATTAAAACCTTGATATTGTTGAAAGGGAGAAGATGATAGATTGAGGTTTAGAAGTCGTCTAATTCTTCCACTTCCAGTTGCAGCAAAGAACTTTGCTCCTACTGAAAGGAAGAAGAGGGTGAAGAATACTAGAATAGGAATGGCAACGGGGAGGGCATGGGGCAGGGCACCCCCTCCCCATCCTCGCTTCATGGATAAAATCCCCTAACCAATCCCTGGTATCAGGGTATGGATTCAACTCCAATCCCTGGCCCTGTTGGGTATGGGGAATCCCCAACACATCCCTGCCCTACAACCAGCCAAGTTTTGTTAAAACTTGAAATCCCATGTTATATGGATATTGAAATAGTTGAAATGCCAGGTTATCATCTGTTCATTTATTCAGTGGCCTAAATGAGCTAATGCACAAAGTATTTTTAGAGTAACAAAATGGATACTCAAAAATAAAAAGTTTAGATGAAAGAAAAGAATCAGGCAATTAATTGCATTTTCAAATGAGCATGAAAGATCATGTCAACTGATTACAATCCATAAACATAATAAACACTTCCAAGCATAGCTAACTTTAGAAAACCTAGGAGGCAAAGGTGAACAACTACACACAAAAACATAGATGACTGATTGACTGCAATACACAATGCTGCTACTTGTAAAGGATTCATGAATGGAAGGGATTAAAGGGAAGAAGACCAAGCCACAAGTACATGCATTATAATAAATTACAACTATAGGTACATGTTGACCACCACAATCATAATAGCATAGAAGGTGCTAAACCAATGCCACAAAGGTACCCATGACGAGTTCAAGATTCGACACAAACTCGCGATAAGCTCTGAGTCTACACAAGCTTACAATAAACTCAGAGCCTAAAACGAGCTTGCAAGAGCTCAAGGCAACCGTAGGCCTGCAATAAACCTAAATCCATAATACCAAAGACAATTTTAGAGTCATCACAAACCTGTGATGAGCATAAAGCCATTGTGAGGCTGCGATGAGCTTAGATTCGTTGCATATGTGTGATGAGCATGAGCCACCGCAAGTTTGCGATGAACTTAGATCCATCACAAACATGCGATGAGCTCAAGTCCATTGCAGACCAAAGGCAAACAAAGAAATGCATGCTTCACCGGCATYGCGCGTGACAAAATTCCCAATAGGATTAGAAAATTCATGTGAGATTAGTATCGATGTCATTTGTGCCACGTCAATCTATTAGATTTGCAAAAGGAAGTAGCATATGTGTATTATGAGAATCCTCAAACGAAAGGAAACCTCGTCCTTGTGATATCTCATATGACATGTGGCAAAACCCTAGTGGTGTTCCCTGACAGCTGACACCGAATCAAAGATTCCCTTCCCTAGTGGGAGTCAAACACTTTTACCTCCTTCCTTTCAGGACCTCGGGATCTCTCCCTATAAATAGACACCTGACCCATAACAAGAACATCATTCTATCATTCCATCATTCTACCACCTTGTCACTCAGAGCCTTTAAGCCCACCCTTTACCCTTAGTCGTCCTTCGTCTTTCAAGGAGACCCCCGTGCATAACCTTACTACCACACTCACAAAAAACATCATTATATTACCTAATTGCACTGACCTAATTCTTCTTGCATACCAAGAATACCAAAAAGAAGATTGGAAGAAGAAAAGAGGTTTTAGATTTTAGGATAAGACTAATACAAATGCATGAAAGTAAAAACATAAGAATGCAAATGTTCATTGTTGCTACGATGAATTGAGAAAGGGAGGAGAATGGAGCCAATAGTCTACACTCCACCGTCAGTGTTCTTCTTGTTGGTTGATTTATGGGATTGCAATCTAGTTTTTGGCAGGAGTTAGATTAGGGGGAAGTTGTACTGCCGATTGCACTCTACGAAGAGGAGGAGAACTGGAGAAGAGTAAACAATGAAGTGAAGAGAAGTCTAGAAGTGAGAAACCCAAAATACAAAACCTAACTCACATATATAAGGGGTATTATTGTAATTTACAACTAAGGTCAGGTCAGGTTCGGGGATTTATATGCAGACCCCATCCCCACCCCATCCTTGATTCGGGGGAAAAGAAAAATCTCCAAACCTGATCCGTCCTCGTTTAAGTTCGGGGCAAGGTGGATCAGGGACACAGTTTTGTGGGGAAAATTGCCATCCCTAGTGAAGAAGAAGAAGAAGAGGGAGAGGGATGAAGGGCAAAATGGGTTTTAAAAAATATTATATGCCAAGTATGACCTACGACGAAATATTAATGGATGCTAACAGTAAGGGTAGAGCTAGTCAATTGTCAAAAACAATAGAGGTAGCATTAGACAATAGTCAAACAATAGGGGCATGTTTAGTTAAGGCCATAAGAGTAGTTTAAGATTCTACTTAGATGGTTTAGATGTTAAGTTCACTTTTGAATGGTGTGGATGAAAGATTCAAGGGTGTAGTGTGGTTCCGAAAGCAGGGGTGGCCACGAGCCAAGCTCTCGGTTCGTGAAAAGCTCGATTTGGCTTGGTTTAAACTATACTTTGAGCCTAGCTTGAGCTCGAGCCCAATAAAGCTTGTCTCATGAGGCTCATGAGCCTAATCGAGCTTTTACATATATACATGTATCTATGTATACATGCATATATACATATACATACATATATACATATATATGTATATATGTATATATTATAGAGATAGCAAATAATAAATATAAAAAATATTATACATATAAAAATATATATTTAAATTTCAATTTCAATGAAAATAAAAAATTAAAATTCTCTAAACTATCTTTATGGTTTAGCTAATTGACTAACTCTTTACCTTTACTGTTTATATATTGTCTTAAAGTATCCCTACTGTTTCTAACAATTGACATCATCGTTAAACACTAACAGAAAAAAAAGTGTCGAATTTACCCTCCATTATTCCTCAAATTTACAAAATAAAACTCAATTGATGAAAAAATTCAGGAACCTTCCTGAGTTCTCCAGGTTGTGCATTTATCGTATCTCGCTACCACCATCATCATCCCCACTGATTTGCCCTTTGTTATTTTAAGAAGCAGGAGATTCCTGGGGTGGGTCCAGAATAGCTATTCCCTCAAATGGGGGATTGCCATTCTGCCCAAAAGGGGAACAAGATTCCAATTCTGCACAACCAGATGTCTGAAATCATTTTGATTCCGATTCCGGACGCCTATTCCTGCAAATCAAACGGGGCCTTAATCTATTACACTTCGTACGAATTTCCATTTTGCGTTTTATTCCGAATAAAAAATATATATGTTTCGAAAAAAAAAATCAAAACAACAATATCATCAGGGTATGTCCTTGTATAATTGGGCATGGTGAGTATACATGTAGAGATTTTGGGTTCTGATTGCATCCATGGCTTCAAATTTCTTTTTTCCCCCTGTCAAGAAAGTGGAGATTGAAGGAGTTCCAAGGTCTCAGATGGATTCTAAAGCCGGCCAATTCTCATGGGATGGAATTTGAATATCTTCATCTTCACGTGTAGTAGTTTGAAGCTTTTTATTTATTTATTTATTTATTTATTTTGAGTTGATTTTGGTGAATGCATTTGTACGGCAGTGCACAACTGTATAGAATTAATACCGTTTAATAAGAAGGCAAAAAGTGATTGTACATTTGTACTGATATGAATGCAATTTTGTTCAAATAAGAGTACACGAATATCAAGGCAGGAACCTACTTAATTTCACATTAACCAACTTTGAGGATAAAGCTTGCTTTTTATTTTGAATGCAAAAACGGTCGAACAGGGAAATTTACTTGCATTTTCAATAGAAAAACATATTCTTACCAAATGCATGTAAAACTAAACAAGAATGCAAACACAGTACAACTTAAAATTCATTGGAGCTTAAATACATAGAATTCAGTGCGGCAAAAAGAAAGGAAAGGAAAGGTAGAGAAACCAGGTAAATGATTGTTAAAAGCCATGTCATAATGATCATAATGCGGGCGCCATCTTATTGGCAATTGTGAATGATGATCCTCTTAGGCTGTGTTTGGTTTGAAGGAAAAAAAGTAGAAAAAAGAAAGGTAAGGAAACCCACACAAGGTTTGTAAAGGTTTTCTTACTTTTCCCTTCCTTTCCCTACTTTTTCCTTTAAACCAAATATAGCCTTAAGGATACATTTCAATAAATCCCCTCCCCTAGGGGAGGGAGAGGGTTAAACAGATTTTGTTCTACCAAGTCGGCATTGAAAGATATGTCTACATTTCTTTACTCAACATTACAGTCAGCACTAAAAACTAAATTCAATTGGCGAGCCTTGTCCCAACCATATGGGATCGGCTAAAAAATAATCTTGCCATCTAACGCACTAAATAAAGCAATGATAAATAAAAATGTGAACCCTAATGGACTGAAATTATATAACTTGTAAGTAGAAACTGGACTTTTATGTAAGCGTAGATATACAGATGCAATTACAGTTACAAAAAAATTTATCATAATAATCAGTGCATTTCAACTTCTAAGTTTGTTATCTCCAAAATCAAGTAAAAAATAAGGCAATAAAGCCTTCAGTCTACAGTGAAATGGCAACAGGGATGTGTGATGGCAATAAAGCCTTTAGTCTACAGTGAAGAAATTGACCGTCAAAAATTCATTTACCCCGGAATAGGAAGCATCATGGGTAGGGTGAATGGCAACCTTTGGTAATGGAATGAACCATACTTGGGTTCATGTCTGCCAACTTACCACCAAAACTCTCCTGCTTGAAATGCACTGCAATACAGGAGTTCAGGGCTAGACATTGGATATTTTAAGCACCATAGAGTTATTATCAGTGTCACTATCAAGAGGTTGTGATGGGCCTAGTCTGGTTTGAACACATGCAAGAGCAGTCTAGCTCAGACAAGGCTCTATGCACAAGGCGTTTGTCACGATTGATCATCAATCTGATCATAGGAAGCTTCAAAGAGACTTGGTGCCAGATCTCGTTCACTGTTCCATTTGGATCCTCATATTCAAAATACCGTTTCACCTGAATCATGTAATACAACCTCAGCACAATGACTTTAGCCAACTGTTCAGGGAATAACATCCTAAATCAAGAAATAAAATGTAGACTTCAATTTTAAGAAACTTCACTCATCTGAAATCAATTTTCTTCATTGTCTAATTTACAACCGAACCCTATTCAGCACCCAATTGCTGAATATTATAGGAGCTTCTCCTTTCCCTCTTACAGAAGTTTGGTATCAGAACGTGGGGAAAGATGCCTAATGGCAACATTTCTTAGGTAAACAATAAACTTAAGAACCTAACTTAACCAATGAATACCGAGAGATCAACTTGAGGCCCAAGTTCATTCAGTATAACCAAGGGTATTTTTCTTTAGGGATAAAAATTGACAATTTTTAAACCTTTTATAAGTAATATACAAGCTACTCAACAATATAATAGTAAAAATACCCATTAAAGCCTGCAATTTTGGGGTCAAAATTCATTATTAAAGCCCTTTAAAACCAGTGAAAGTTGGACTATCTCAATGCTATATTGATAACAATGAACATGCAATGCAGTCACTTCCTCTTTATAGTAGATCTAATAAAATTCAAATAAGCCGCAACACCATCCTGCTAAAATTTAAAATCCTAATGCATCAGTTTAAGGAATTAAAAAATCCAAGGGCTTTAACAAAGCTCCATTCCAGTTCAAGCATATTCCCCATTGGAGTTGCCACTGGCAGGGTTTAGAGTCCCATCCATCCTTTTTGGGAATTTGAGGCGATGGGGCCACCAGGAATCATAATCCTGAACTCATTTTAATTTTGGTGTTTCCTAATATGTCCAATGGAGGTCTGAACCAGTACTGGGTAAGCTTTGAATTGAGAAAGGGGAAGGGATTAGGCATCATCCCCTTTATCAAACCCAATTAGGGCCTGAAATGGGCATGTTTATAGAAGGCACTGGAGTTGGTTGATTGTCTCATCCTTTTAAGTTATTTATTCTAATGTTTGTGGTCCACATCTGAGGGAGAGCCTTGGCGCTATGGTTGGGTTGCTCCATTGCTACCTGAAACAACCTCTCTGTCTGTGCAGGGGTAAGACAGCGTACATGTCCCTCCCCAGACCTCCCATTGGCGGGAGCCTCATGCACTGGGCTGCCCTTTGTGGTCCATATCTAGTTGTGCCTTTATTTAGTATTTAGATACTTTGTTGATGATTATTCTGGAATGACTTGATTATATTTAATGCAAAAAATACTGAATTATTTCCTTTCTTTAGATCCTTTTTGTTGTTGAAATCAAAACTTAGTTTGCTTTAATATATTTGGATTTCAATCTGCTAATGCAAAAGATCTTTATTTTCATTTATTGCGTTCTTTGATGAGCATGGTTTAAGACATCAAACTTCTTTATAAAAACCATCACCTTTTTCAAGTGGCTAGGGCCCTTCATATTTAGATGCAGTCCCTAAATCCTATTGGAATGATGCTGCCCTTACTGCATGCTATCTCAGACAAAATTTTGCCTCGTATTCTGGGTGATGAGACTCTTCATTATATTGTTTTTCCTTATATCTCATTATTCCCTCTTCTACCACATGTTTTGGATGCAACTGCTTTGCTCACATATTTAATCAAATTTGGATAAACTTAATCTGAGGGTTGTAAAGTGTTTCTTTCTGGGATACTCAAAGAATCTAAAAAGGTCAGTGTTATATCCTACTCTGTCATCATTTTACTAGTCCAGATGTCTCCTTTACTATTCCACCCCTACTTTTCTAGTACAACTCCATCTTTTCTACTTGATCTACACCCACCGGCTCTCCCAATCCTTTTTTTTTATCAGAAACGATAACTTTCATTAGAGATAAATTAACCTGAAATACAGAATTCAACCCTTATTAGAAAAGGTTGATCCAATAAACATCAAACATTACAGCACTGCCCAAAAAAGACTCTCCCTTGCAGTCCCTTGTTTTGCTAGGGCGTCAGCAAAACCATTTGCTGATCTCCT
>NW_010729291.1:609660-626479 GCF_000365185.1 Nelumbo nucifera | reverse complement strand
GTCCTTCTTCTCAGGAACCAAGGCAATAAAAGTTGCATTTGCTCCCGAGTTAAATTTGCCTCTCATAGAACTCTTCAAAAACCTCCAACAAATCCTCTCTAATTATCTCCCAACAATCTTGATAAAAGGCCATCAAAAAACCATCAGGCTCAGGAGCTTTAGCTCGATCCATGGAGAAGATTGCATTTCTCACTTCTTGGGCCTCAAATCTTTTTTCCAAAGATTCCAATAAGACACTATCTTCCACCATCCCAATCCTTGATGGTCCATTTTTGACTTATGCTCTCCAAATCATTTGAAGACTCCCTATGCCCAAGTTGCTGACTATTGCAGTTACAAATGACATTCCAGAGGATGTTTTAGATGAGAAGATAATATCTACTTCTATAGGAGGATATCAAAAATTCCTTGTCAAGTGGAACGGCAAGCCTATAACAGAAATAGGGGTTCAGCCCTTATGTTTTTTAAAATTTCTTTTCTTTCTTCTTTTTTTTTTTTTCTCATGAATATGTTGGAATATGTTGATTTTCTATACTTTAACATGAAGTTTATACTTTTCTCATGAAAATTATGGATAATTGTTAAAGAAATATGACTATAGAACCTAGGGAACTACCCTAGGTGCCCGCCTAGTCGACTAGGCAATAGGGCGCCCCCTTGTCGCCTAGCCTCACCTTGGCGCCTTGAAAACTATGTGCCAAACTGGCGGTTCGATTTGAGTGCTATTAGGATTCTTATGAGTCTAGAGTCTATAAATATGTATGAACGTTTTACACAAAGATCAATGAAATTTATTGACTTTTCTTGATCTTATGCTAATTATGGTGAGTGATTTCCATACCCTAGAGTGATTTTAGGTACCCTATGAGTGATTCTAGGTATTCTATTTCTTCTTTCTCTCTCTATTTTTTTCCCATTCCTTCAAGAAGCCTTTACAGTCACTGACAGCCACAAACTTTTAATCAAGGGAAGATCATTCAACGTTCTCAAAGGATTGGTAAGTTGAGCTCACCCTACATCACAAGATCAAGCACTAAAGCTGAGTTCTGAGTTATGGCTTGTGAAGGTTAGGGATTGGGAATGTGGACAAGAAGAATATGGTGTTTGGAAAATGGCTGTGGAGGCTGCCATTGGAAAAGGATAAATGGTGGCATAAGGTGGTGGTGAGCATTCATAGGTCCATTGGCTGAATGAAAAATGGATAGAACTTTGGCCTCTCAACTAGAGCTACTCTTGCCTCTTCGTGGAAATCTATTCTTGGCATACCCCTCCCTGTGTTCTCTAACTTTTTAAGTTATGATGATTATTCTGATAATAAAGTTAAATTCTGCAAAGATTTGCGGGTAGGGGAGTCATCTTTGAAGGATCTTTTCCCTTCTTTGTTCTCTTTGTCATCTCTAAAAGGTAAGCTTATTGTTGATTTTAATTGTGCCTTCAAATTCACCAAATGTTGGATTGGAATCTGGGCTTGAGAAGGAACCTTTTTTTTTTAACTGTAATCTATTTCATTAATAGAGGCTCACCATCCTCGACATTAACCTTATGATTTTGCTCAATGGGAGTATTAACAGGCTTAGCTCCTAGTTTTCCTGTCTCTTCCAAGAGATCAAGAACATACTTCCTCTGGGAAATAAAAATGCCATACTTGGACCTTGCCACTTCTATCCCAAGGAAATACTTCAACTCGCCCAGGTCCTTTACTTCAAATTCTTGATTTAGTAGTTGCTTAAGAGAGTTAATCTCATCAATATCACTTCCTGTCACCACAGTGTCATCCACATACACAGCTAGGAGAGTCAAAGAATATTATTTCTTCTTAAAGAATAGAGTGTGGTCAGATTTGGATCGAACATAGCCAAATCTTTCCAAAGCAAGTCTGAATCTATCAAACCATGCCCTTGAAGATTGTTTTAGACCATACAAAGCTTTCTTCAACTTGCAAACTTTCTTACCAGCCTCTGCACCATAGAAACCAGGAGATAACTCCATATACACCTCCTCCTGCAAGTCACCATTTAGAAATGCATTCTTGACATCCATCTGAAACAGAGACCAAGAGAAGTTAGTAGCAAAAGATAGTAAAACCCTGATGGTATTCATTTTTGCAACTGGTGCAAAGGTCTCCAAGTAGTCAATACCATAAGTTTGAGTATATCCCTTAGCTACCAATCTAGCTTTATACCTTTCAACTGTACCATCAACATTATACTTTACTATGAATATCCACCTACACCCAACAGGCTTCTTCTCTCTTGTTTGATCAACCAGTTCCCAAGTATCATTCTTTATAAGGGCATCCATCTCAGCCTTCATTGCATCCTTCCACTCAAGGACAATAAGGGCCTCTTTGAACTGTTCTAGGAATGGGAATGACATCAATGGAGGCTAAAAATGACTTGTATGCTAATGAAATGTGATCATAAGAAAGGAAATGAGAGATACAATGGGCAGAAGATGAGGTACACTGACGTTTCCCCTTACGTACTGCAATCAGAAGATCAAGGTCATTTGATGATGGCAGAGGTACAGTAGTGGAAGAGGGGATGTCATCAGTAGTAGGAATGGGTATGGCATCAGTAGGAGAAGGAGGTAAGGAGGAAGCAATACCTGAATCTGGTGCTGCAGAAGAGATAGGAACTGGCTTGGACTGATCATTACTAGAATCAACTTGCCGCCACCATCTTCTGTGAAACACCCTCAATTCTTTACACTTTTGACAACTCCCTTCAATACATTCCTCACCACTTGTAGGAATGGGCAAAGGAACATCTCGAGAAAACACACCCTTCTCACCACTCTCTCCCTGAGGTAAAACCCTAGGGTAATAAGGAACATCTTCAAAGAAGGTGACATCCATGGATACAAATCTGGTTCTCAAAACTAAGTCATAGCAACAATAGCCCTTTTGATTTTGAGCATACCCCTAGGAAAATACATTTGGCAGCCTTAGGATCAAATTTTGAATGAATAGGCCCAAGGATTTGGACAAAACAAGTGCAACCAAAGGTTTTTGGAAGAACAGAGAACTGCTCCTTATCAGGATACAACAAGTTAAAAGGAGCTTTCATGTCCAAGACCCGTGAAGGAATCCTGTTAATTAGATAAACAACAATAAGAATGGCATCCCCCCAGAAACGAATAGGAACAATAGTATTCAGCATGATACTTCTTGCAACTTTAAGGATGTGTCTGTTTTTTCTCTTAGCTACACCATTCTACTGTGGTGTATGAGGACAAGTGCTCTGATGAATCACTCCATGTTCAAGGAGATAAGAGGATAGGGGTTTTGCAAAATATTCTTTGGCATTATCAGATCTGAGATTTTTTATTTTAACCCCAAAATGAGTTAGGATCATTTGATGAAAAATGCGGGTCAAAGTAGGAACCTCATCCCGAGAGCGCATGAGGTACACCCATGAAAACCGAGAGTCGTCATCAACAAACAATAGAAAGTATTTGTACCCACCCATAGCAGGAATATGATAAGGCCCCCAAACATCGGTATGCACAATTTCAAAAAGAGCAGAACTTCTTTTACTACTTTGTGAATAAGTTGATCTACAATGCTTTGCCAACTCACAACACTCACACTTTTAGACTGGACACTTGGATTGACTCAAACAAATTAGGAAAAAGACTCCTTAAAGACCCAAAAGAAAGATGACCCAATCGATTATGCCAAAGCATAATCTGACTCACAGATTGTGACACAAAAGACTTCCCACCTTCTTTCCTCTTCCCAGGTGGATGTTCAAGCAAGTAGATCCCATTCGTCTCACGGCCAGTCCCAATCACCTTCCTTGTAGCCAGATCCTGGAAAACACAATGATCCGGGAAAAAGGTTACTAAACAGTTCAGGTGTTTAGTGATACTACTGACAGAAAGCATATTAGTGCTTAGTTTAGGAACATGCAGAACTGAGGATAAGGAAATAGCATCAAAGACATTGATGTCTCCCTTGCCTGAAAGAGGGATAAGAGAGCTATCTGCAATAGACACTTTGTCTCTGCCAGAGGACAAGCAATAGGTGTGAAATAATGAAGATAAACTAGTCATATGATCAGATGCACCTGAATCAATAATCCAAAAATGGCTAGTGTTACCTGGGGTTAGACCTGTTCATGGGTCAGGCCGGGTCGGGCTTGGGCCAGGCTTTCACTCTGTATTAACAGATTTTTCTAAGGCTCGAGCTCGAGCCCGACCCTCATAAAAAGTTTGAAGCCCAGGCTTGGGCCCGAGCCCGAAATTTAGCCCATGCTGTTAGCCTATTACTACTACTGAAGCGGCTGAGTAGAGAGAGAGAGAGAGTGAGAGAAATTATAAAGAAAAAAATAAAAAATGTATATATTAAATTATAAATATATATATATATATATCAATAAATATTATATTATTTATATAATATATAAAATGCATATTATGTATTTTATAAAATATATAATGCTGAGTCAGGCCGGGCCGGGCTCAGGCCGAGCTTTTTTGACAAATCCCGAGCCCGGCCCGAAGCACAGTCGGGCTTACTGTATTAGGCCCGAGGTTAGGCCCTCGGGCCTAATTACATGACCAAGCCCGACCGAGGTGCGGGCCGGTCCAGGCCGGGCCATCGGGCTACCCGGCCCATGAACAAGTCTACCTGGGGTAGAGGGATGATAAGTAGAGGCCCTAGTACCTGATTGGGCAAAAGTAGAGGTGGAAGTAGTATGAGACTATCCAGAGCCACCAACTTCACTCTCCAACTAAGATAATGCAGCCCTAACAACAGCCAATACATCAAGAGAACTGGATCTAGTGTTGGGAGCGGAAGGAGCTCCTGTTGTCACAACTGTGGATGAAGCTCCAATGGTTATAGCTACATTAGCATTTCCCTTCTTGTTCCTAAGTCTTTCTGGGATTAGCTGAGGATGAAACTTCCAACAAGTGTCCTTAGTATGTTTTGGCTTCTTACAGCAATCACAAAACACATCTCTCTTTCCATCCTTCTTTACCTCCCTCTCCTTATCACCTCTAGTCTTTGGTTTTATAGCTGCTAAAGCCGATTCCACAGATGGGATCTGCAACATAACTTTCCTTCTACTCTCCTCACTGTGTACCAGAGAGTAGGCTTGAGATAAAGAGTCACAGTCTCTAGTGAGAAGATGTTGTCTTACAATGTCATAGTCAGAGTTCAGCCCTGCTAGGAATTCAACACTATTTTTCTCATCCAATTTTCTGTATGTAGCAGCATCCTTTTGGCTCTCCCATTCAATAGTCTCAAGATGATCAATCTCATACCACAATGATTTCAAGGTGGAGAAATAGACTGACACAGGTTTCTCCCCCTGTTTAAGGTTCTTCACCTCCATTTTCAGTTCATAGGTTCTAGCACTATTAAGGGGCTGAGAATAGGTTTCCTTCATATTGTCTCAAATCTCCTTAGCTGTCTTTTTTTTTTTTTATGGATATCTCCTTAGCTGTCTTTGCCCAAAGATAGTTTCTACTGATATGAGACTGCATGGAATTGCATAACCAACTCATAACCATATAGTTTTCTTGAACCCATTTAGCAAGAGAAGGGTCCTCCTGTGCTGGTTTCTATCACATATCCTAGTTTTCCCCTCCCTCCAATGGCCATCATAGCTGATTGGGCCCACTCCAAATAGTTTGATCCATCAAACTTGATTGTAGTAATCTGAAATGAACTGTTACCAGTAGAGTTTACAACTCCAACAAGTCCATCTCCATTTGGTTTGTTCTCATTTCCAGCCATTTCCATGCTGAAGTGGTCCAAAAATGAACACTGAATGAGGGATACAACACTGCCCAAACTCCTCTTCTAAGCAGAAATTCCAGGTACTAACCAAACAGTACCCAAAAAAAGCAAAGAACAGTCCGTACTGGTGAAGAGACCTTTTTACAAACACAAAGTGGGCAGTAGAAGAGACCACACTGTCAAAAATAAAAACAGCCCAAAGAACAGTCCGTACAGGTGCCCAAAAACAGTTCAAGGGAAACAATAACCAGCAGTACTGATTCCAGAGGTATTTCAGCCACTTGACAGTCCAGAAAAATATTAAACCAACCCAGAAATTTCTAGTCTAAACCAGACTAAAAGAACAGCCGAAGAGCTGTACTATTTTCAAAGAAACTTTGGACACTTCAACAGTCCAGAACAGTAAAAGCAACCCAGAAACTACTGGGCACAACTTTCAATCTCTGATTTAAGCTCTAAATCAGAAACCAACCTGTTTTCTCCAATTCTTCCTGGTCACTGGACCACTCTCCAAGAGATTTGAATCTTGGGCACCTTCTACGATCTCCAATGACCTCCAAGAACCAGGCGACTCAATCTGAAACTTCCAGCCCTAGCACAGCTCTCATGTAGTCGGCTGGTCAACACCTACATGAGAGCTCAAGGCAGGTTCAGGCCTGCTTTGATACCAAGTTGTCTGAAACAAGAAGATTCAGACCTGTCTAGTAAAGAAAAATAAATCAGAAAATGAAGACAAGAAAGGGAAGAGAAGAGAAGAGGATGAGAAAAGAGGAGAAGAGAAGAAGAGGAAGAGAGAATAGAAGAGAAAGTGAAGGTTCGGCTAGCTTGTTCTGCCACCCCAAATGATGTTTAAAATATAAGGTTTTCACATTAAGTGTACAATGACAGGCCCCTGTCACTAGAAACAACAGAAAAAAAGATTCTAACAGTCTTCTAACAGCACTATAGACAAGAAAACATATGAGCAGGTGGGGACCACAAGCTGGCCAACCATTTTCGATACACTTTGTTTCCTCTTATCTCTTATCTCTTAAAGTGCAATCATACAACTTTTTGTTTTCCAATGATACCACCAAAAAAACAAACAAAAACTCTCACATATGGGGTCAAAATGGATATTTGATAATTTACAGAATTCAGAATTCAGAACAACATTCTCTGCATTCAGAAAGAAAAGTTCACCAATATCAATATACCTCTTAATGTAATTATTGTACTTTCAGATGTCAGACTTCAGAGCAAACGAACAGGCCCTATGTAAGTTTAACATTTCAAGAGTACCTATTACATAAATGCCCTCATTCAATACTTCTATCCACTTTTTCAAATCTTTCAAGGAAAGAGGAGACCAAAAACTCAGAATCCCCAAATTTACTAGATAGATGGGGGTTTCACACTAAGAACTAGCTAATGGGACCCACCATCCATATGGTAACTCCTAAAGCATTCAAGATGAGTTTTTTTTCTTTAATCTAGGACCCACACCAATGGAATGTCTTGAAAGAGTTTGTGCTTGATTTTTTTCTTGTTTTAGGAAACTAAATCAGATATATTTGTAGTTCTTTTTATGAATAAATATAAAGAAATATATTTGTAGTTAAACATATAACTTTCTAATTTGAATCAAAAAATAACAAAACTTTGGAGATAGAGTTCATGTCTAAAGGAGAAGCCCTATACATGTATTTTTAATTTTAAGAAAATTAAAATGTTTAGCCCTTTTTCCAACTGGAAGACCTACTCACGTGTTTAAAGGAGAAGCCCTCCTGTTTTAGTAGTCTGCATCAGAGTTCATGTCCACTCTATATAGAACTAGTGTATGAGAATATGGTCCAAAAAGTTTTACAGGGAGAAAGAGGAGAAGATCCAGTAGTACATACCTCTTTAAGCTCCCGTTGATATTCCACGATCTTTTCTGTACTAATTGCCCTCAGCATTTTAGTTAAATATCCAGGCTTAACAGCTGAAATCGAGTCTACAAATATAGCAATTTTTCTGTAGTCTATAACATCCTCAAAAGGTAACTCAATATAGTCACTGACTATTACTGGAACACACAAGCTCACTATAGCATCAAAGAGTCTACAAGCCGATGGTGTATCACCAGCAGGGTGCAAACAGAATTTGGACGAATGCATCCCTTGTGTTGCCATGCGTCGACTCTCTCTAGATTGTGTGCCATGTTTTATTATGACATCTTCTTGACTTTCGAGTACTTGGAAAAGCTGGTCACGAATTTTTCCTCCCTAAAATAAAGTACTGGTCTGTAAGTACATTGTGTGTGACAAGTTCACAGATAATATATCTTTTATAGTAAAAATCAAAATTCTTTAGAGATAAAAGAGTATACAAGGCATAGGTGAGCAATGCAACCCAAGCAGAGAAACCAAAAGGGCAATGAGTGGAAGCAAAAACAAACCACACCCTGCCAACTCCTAATTCTTGACAAGGCCCATGCTATATACATATATATAAACAAGTCCACAAATATCATAAGCATAGAGACAGAAATCACTTCCTTGTCACCAGCAACACCAAGAAAAAACAAGAGTCTGGATGTGCTACCCATAAGACACGACAGCTGCACATCAGTAACATCTCAGTTGTCATTGATGGGGAGATGTTCCTGAAGTGGAGCTGTAGTGTATTGAGGGTGTGTGGGTAGCAACCTTGTGGGTGGCAGATCTGACCTCAAGGGAGTACAAGAATGATTATGGATTAAAGAAGCATTCAAAAACTTTAAGTATCACAAGAAAACTTTACCCTATTTTCAAGCATATGCAGTGCTGCAACATATCAATAAAATTTTCAACAGATCTAATAGCATCTATAAAAGGGATCCTCCATTTGTTTGTCATCGCACCACAACCATGACTTCTAAAATAAGAATAGATAGACCAAGTGAATAACACACTCTGTCACTCTAGTTTGATTCATAATATCTGCATCCTAGAGAGAACACAAACTTCTAGGGTTCTGTTCTACTGCAGGAGAGAAGAAAAAGAGCAATGACATTTGTATATGGGTGTTCTAGAGGATCATAGACCTCAAACCTGTTGTAATACCATGCAATAATTCCTGGTTCTTTATGCAACAAATAGAAAAGAGAGAAGGAAGAGTGGAAAGATGAGAAAATAAGAGAGAAACAAATGATGAAAGAGCAAATGAACTCTCACCAATCAGCTGATACTTGTAGACTTCTAATTATCAACTACAGTGATTGTTCTGCTCCCCATAGTCAAAAGCAAGGGGACAGAACTTAAAATACAGCCTTAATTACCAAAAAATAAAAAACATAATGTTGCGCAAAACCCAGAAATACATATTCGAATGGCACCAAAAATGAAAGAAAAACAGAGGTAAAGAAAAGCAAGCAAAGAGGACACACAACAAATTTACGTGGTTCGGCTTATAGCCTACGTCCACAGGCAAAAGAGGAGTAGAAATCCACTATGTAATCTGTAATGGAGATGAATACAGAGCTGTACACTGCACTCACAACCTCACTCACAAAAAACCCTAAACCCCCAATACACCTCTCACAAGACAAAAGACTAAGTATACAATAGAGAAAACCCCTGAAATACATAACTCTTCATACTCAGTTCAGACCCATAAGCTGAATATGAATCGGGTCCATACCGCCACACTTCCACCACAAACCACTATGAATTTGTTTATTGATCAATAACAACAATTTCATTAATCAATCAATCTGAGCAAAAAGATACAAGGAAGGGGAGCTAAACTTTCTTAACTCCCCCTACTGAGGCTAAAGCCCCCATAAAAACTAAATCTGCAACTGACCCAGAAAATATATTCCCTAACCACCCCTTGCTTAGCTAACCCATCGGCAAAGGAGTTAGCGGATCTCTTTACCCAGTTGAGTTTGATGTCCATGTTCTTAACCATCCACCTGTACTTTTTCCTTTTAGTGCTGAGAGTTCTATTCATACGTTCTGCAACTTCATTCTACTTTGGTGTTTTGACAATAGTATGACGTTATAATGCCTTCATTTTTGTAGAACTCATTAAATTCATTTTCACAAAACTCTAAACCATTATCTGTTCTCAACCACTTGACTTGCTTTCTTGTTTGCTTTTCAAGCAATGTTTTTCACTGTTTAAAAGTCACAAATACATCATTCTTATGCTTCAGAAAATAAACCCATACCTTCCTGGAATAGTCATTAATGATGGTAAGGAGATATTGAGCACCACCCTTTAATGGAACTTGTGAAGGTGCCCATAGGTCCGAGTGAACATAATCCAAAGTGCCCTTCGTCCTATGAATGGTTGTACTGAAGCTGGTTATTTTCTGCTTTCTGAAAATACAATGTTCACAAAAGTCAAGCTTTCCTGTACTTTGGCCACAAAGAAGACCTCTCCTACTTAATACAGCCAATCCCCTTTCACTCATATATCCTAGCCTCATGTGCCATAACTTGGTGGTATCAAACTCAAATAAGGATGATGTAGAAATTGCAACTGAACTTGTGATGGTAGTACCCTATAGCACATACAAACTTTCTATCCTCATGCTTTCATCACAACAAGAGCACCCTTATTACTTGTAGAACTCCACCTTCAGTTGAATACTTACTACACCCATTAGCATCTAAAGTGCCAAGAGAGAGGAGATTTTTCTGGTACATGTCGTACATTTGTCAATGTTCTCGCAACGCCATTATGCATTATGATTCGAATTGTTCTCTTTCCTATAGTTTTACAAAAGACACTATTACCCATTAATACAACACCATTAACAGATTCGTAGGTGGAGAACTAGTTCCAATTGGGACACACGTAGGAACAACCCAAATCCAGAATCCATTCATCCTTGGATCTGGTCTCGTCATTTATCACTAAGAGAACATTAGCATTCCATCCTTAACCAAACCAGCCTCTGTAGAGTTATTCTTTTTCTCTTCATTCTGGTTTTGTTTTTCAACTTAAAACATTCTAACTTAATGTGCCCTTTCTTGTGACAATAGTTGTAGGTCAAGTTCTTATGTCTAGACCTCCCTCTTGCAAGCAACCCAGAATCCTAACTATCACCCCTATTTGTAGTCAAGTCTTTATCACTCACCTCTTTAGAAAGAAATGATGTTTTAACATCCTCTATAGTAATAGTGTTTCTTCCATAGAGAAGAAACTCTCTGAAAGACTTATATGAGGGTGAGGGTGGTAAGAAACAAAGTAACAAAAGGGCTTGGTCTTCATTTTCAACCTTAACATCAATATTTTGCAAATCCATGATAATAAAATTAAATTCATCAATATGATATTTGATAGGTGTACCTTCAACCATACAAACAGGAATAGTCATTGCTTCAAGTAGAGCTCACTGGCAAGGGATTTTGACATGTATAGAGACTCCAACTTCTGCCACAAACCCATAGCAGTCTTCTCATGAACAACTTCGCACAGAACTTCATTTGATAGCAGTAGTTGAATCGTGATTAGGGCTTTAAAGTCCAACTCCTTCCATTCTTCAAAACTCATAGTTATAGGTTTCTTCTACTTCTCGTACAAAACTTTGTGTAGTCTGCCTTGTCCCAAAATGACATGCATCTTGACTTGCCAAATACTAAAACTGATGCTGTCATCGAACTTCTCAATATCGAACTTCATTTGATGACATTGTAGTGCCAAACAAAAAATAGGGCTCTAATACCAGTTTGTTGCACAAAACCCATAAATATAGATAACAAGTTCGAATGGCACCCAAAATCGAAAGAAAAACGGAGATAAAGAAAGCAAGCAAAGAGGACACACAAATTTACGTGGTTCGGCTTATAGCCTACATCCACAAGTGAAGGAGGAGCAGAAATCCACTATGTAATTTATAATGGAGAGGAATACAGAGTTGTGTACTGCACTTGCAACCTCACTCACAGAAAACTTAAACTCCAAATACACCCAAAGTCTCACACTTCTTTCACAAGACAAAAGACCAAGTATACAAGAGAGAAAACCCCCAAAATACATAACTCTTCGTATTCAGTTCGAACCCATAAGCTGAATATGGATTAGGTCTATACAGCCACGCTTCCACCACAAACCACTATGAAAATTTTCCTTCGGATTTTCTCAACTTAATTTGAAGTGGGTTCATAAAGCGGGTCGCAACAAAAAATTCAAGGAACAACCATAACACATAGCTTAGACATAACTTAAAGAGAAATGACACAATTACCCCTATGAGAGACATCTACACCCTTAGCAAGGACAATTCTCAGCATATCATCAGCAGAGATCTAATCATTTCACTAGAAACTTGTCTTCTGCTGAAAAAAACAAAAAAACAAAAGAAAAAAGCATTTCACTAGACATGTGAGTTTATTAGCATCCAGCTATATTGACACCTCAAAACTAATGAATCAAAATATGGGGACACAACGTTTTGCACAAAACATATTTTAACATATCAGCGATGTCGTAAACCTATAAAAAACAATGGCACTTGGTCCTCGAGATGTAATACTGTAATGAGAAAAAAAAAAAACAAAATGACACTAAAATCTTCAATTTTCCAAGTTGTTGTTAGAATCTTATTCCTACTCCATTTTAAAAATATAAGTACTTGCATATCTAGAGGCAAATCTTTTGATTCAAAATTCCGCAACTCCCTCACTAATAACCAGTAGCCTTTTACCCATAAATGGAAACATTAATGAAGAGAAAAACAAAAAAAAAATACAAAACAAGGATGGAGGCAGCAAGCACAAAGCAAAAGTGATTGAATGACTGATCAATTTTTGGGTTTTTCGTTCTAAGTTGAATAGTGCATTCCACTAGATCAATGACCTGGTATTCTCTTCATCTTCTAGAGCCTTCAACTTGAACAAAATGCAATGAAATGATTGATCTAAGGTGCATATAACCAAGCCATCTCATGCAACTTTCCTTGTCATATCAACTACTTCTCTCCTTGTAAAAGAATGTATCAATTTCTAACTTAAAACATTCCAAACATGCAACTTTCCCATGACAAATCTCTTGTTGTGTGAACTCCAGCTAATGGGAAAAGTTTTCTTGGTAAAAGTAAATGCATACTCACATGCAGGCTCATCATATGGCTACACAAGTGCAATAAGTGCATTTTATTTAGGACTTGTTCAACAAGCATATATCTTGGGCTTATAAATGGAGTACTGAAGCGCATGCAAAAACTTAATATGATTCATACTAAGAAATCCAAAAACTCAATCAGAGATGAAATAGAAACAAAAGACTAAAAAAACATAGGAGGAAAGGCAAGGCATAGAAGAGGGAAAGAGAAACTACAAAAAAGAATGACTATATGTTGTATCAGAGTTTGAAGAGCAACAAAGGAATATTAGTGTCTCAGATTCAGATTGAACGTAAAATCAGGAAGCTGAGTAAATAACTGGTTTACCAGTTTAACCACCAATTTAATTGTGCGGCCCATAAAAATAAGCAAAGAACTGGGGCCAAAAAAAGCTTAATGGGTCACTGATTCACCAAGTAAAAGTTTACCATTTTAATCAGTGGCTTAATTGTTCAGCCCATAAAAGTTGTCAAAGAGCCAGGATTCAGAAAGCCCATTAGGTTATTGAAATAAACTTCCAAATGTTATCTAGAAGTTCCATTAGTGATATAGGCCTCTTAAAACTGAGCATTGACCTAAATGTGTTAATTGAGTGCTAATTGCTAATTCAAAGGTGTCATGCTCTTTTCTAGTTTAATCTCTAAACATTAACAATGCATACACAAATCTCCTGAGACATGATTTCTATTTCTGATTACAATCTATATATATAATAGAAAGAGGAAAGAGGGAAGATGAGGGGTCCTCTCACCACAGAGCTCATGCATACCTTCCTCCTCTCCTTTCTCACACATGTGCATATTTATTTTTAAATTAAATCATTAAAAATATAACAAGTCTAAATTAAAGCCAGCATGGGTCTTCATTGTCTCTCATAAAATCCATATTTACTCTCTAATTGTCACCCCATTGTCTCTCATTGTCTCCCTCTCTCCCCTTTTGGCTCTATCTTAAGTAGGGGTGTAAATTAGATAAACTGGTTGGGTTAGGTTAATGGCCAACCTAAATATGAACCCTAGCTTGGACCCAAACTAATGTCAAAACCCAAATTTGTCCACCAACGCATGGGGTAAAGCAATTTTCTTCTTATACAAAAGTCTAATGAAACCATTGCTCCTTTCCATGGGCTATCGGGTTTTTCTCTTTTCTTTTTATTAATTTAATGTAGATTTGTTTCATAGACCGTTTTGGTTCAACAATAAAATGTAGTAAGAAAGCACTTAATGTGAGCCTTTGGTTATCTTTGTCAATTCAATTTTGTGATTTTTTTCTGACATGGTTATTGATCTCTTGCTAAGCATATTTTTTGGCTTTATAGGGCTATACCAGTGGTGGGGGGGGGAGCCCATCCCCCAACCTTAGCCACCATCAGTTGGTTCTCATCCTAAGCGGTTGGTTTATGTACTCATAATATATAAGCTATATATAAAAGGAATAAGTTTGAAGCTCAATAATTTAAAAAGGAAAGAAAATTATTTTTTCTACTATTTTATATGTAAAGAACTAGAAATATATAAAAACTTTCATGAATCACTGTTACTTGATTTTTCCCTTGCCCATGCATCGCACGGGTCACCGCTAGTTATACTTTAAAGGGCAATTGCCTTCAGATCTCCAAAGAAGCATGTAGGTGTACAGTTATGGGAACTTAGCAGATACTGAGTATAAATACCACAGGTTTTAGTAGCTGAAAACAAATATAAATAATTCAATACAACTTGGACGCCGATGTCATGCATATAATGAAACACCTTGTCATTTCTTCATAAAAGAATGAAGTTTAAGGAATCAAATAGGAAAAAATTCAACATATTATCATGACATAATTTAAGGTTGGTCTCTAGAGAAAGGATTTCAAAGAATAAAAACATTGGTTGCCCTCGATGTTTAGACACAACCCCACCCGCAATTGAAATGTTTAGATGGTTATATTGGATGATTAATTTGTAAATAGACAGTTCATATGCATTTGGTTTCTTTCAATTTTTCTTCCTTCGATTTCTTGACATAATTAACCAGATCAAAATTTTCAGTAATTGAAAGTTATTAACGTCAATAATTCTACAATAAAAATGTAAACAAGCTTTGGCCCACAAATAAAAAAAAAAAAAGCCCAAGAAGAAAATAAAAAACAAAAAGACAGAAAAGATAAGGCAGAAACGATTACCTCTTTCCGGTACCGATTTCCCATGAAGAATAGTAACCATTTCCTGCCTTCAATTCCAACATCTCCATTAAATGAATTAATCCTATGTGAATACGGCAATATTACATCCTTCACCAAAGACGCTTGGTCTGCCCTCAACCTTCCAAAATCCGAAACAAGCAGAACTCCATTTTTCACCTGATCAATCACCTTATAAAGTGCATTCGGATCCTGACATATAAAGACATGATCCCGTCCGGAATTCCTCTTCCAAAATACCTGCTCTTCTAACCACTCGATCAAACTCTCCTGCATCTCTTCATCGTTGTAAATCGCCGCAGTCCCAACTACAACACCGGGTCGAATTGGATTCGCTACCAAGCTCAACGACGAGAAAAAAGGAACATAAAACAAATCCGCCTCTTCAGGATCAGAAACCCTGACGACTGGCGACCCGAACCTATCCTCCCTAATCAAATCCGAGAACAACCACCATTCTGCAGAATGCTGATGCCCGGGGTACTTCAACGTGGACACATCCTCAACCGGTGATTTCAGCGACTCACGAGCCATCAAGTAGCTCTCGATCACACCATACGTGAATTTCCTGGGCAAATCGTACATATAAACCTTCACCGGCGACGAATTCTCCATAGACTTCCGAGAATTATAGAATTCTGATTTCGACAGAGAGACTGATTTGGTTGAATCGAAAGGAAAGCTCGAATCGAGCTTGGCAGGGGTGGGGTTTATTGGGGAGAGGAAGGTGTTGAAGAAAGCATAGAAGGCCATGATGGCCAGGATGGTAGCGAGGGTGGGCTTGAGGAGAGATTTTCGGGCCATCATTGCAGCTTCTGATTGCAGAATTGAGGTCGGGATTAAGGTTTCGCCATTGAAGCGGAGAAGTGAAGGATGAGAAGTGGAGTGTGGTTTGGGTTTCCTAGTTTTGGTTAGATCTGTCATGCTTAGTTTAGTGCCGGAAAGCGCACTTGAATAACATGCGCAGAGAAGACATGGTTGCCGACTTGCTATCGCCGGACTCGGGAGGTCTACAGGAGCAGTAATTATGGTTGAAATTGATACGAATCGTGTCAACCACCAATTGGAATAAAAAGCAATGTTGATTCGGACCAAATGCTATCCGTTTGTCCGGTTTCGAATTTGAACCAGATCCGATCTGTATCCACCCCTAATCCCGACCTCAATTCGACGATCTTGTGATAATAATAAGTTGGATCAAATCTGCATCCACCCCCAATCCGATATGGGATAATATTTAAATAAGTGGTAAAATGTTTCTTAAACCTCCCCGCGAAGTTTAGGCTATGTGTGGTTCATTCTTCTGGGCTTCATTCTCTAAATTCTTGTTCATTCTAGGTAAAAATGGGTAAGAATGAATAACATTAGTGTTTGGATACAAAATTCTTGCCAAGGGCCACATTCTTTTTAGAATGAAAAATAATCATGTCCCATCTTATTCATTTAATTCTTTGAGAAAATTCTACTTATAAAACTGTTGCCATAGATGTTTACTTTTACGAAAGCACTTTTACAAAAGTACTTTTACATGAAAACACTTTTACGAAAGTACTTTTATGAAAGCACTTTTATGACCTGGTTGGTTGGTAATGGATTTATAGTGGACTGAATTGGATTGGACCAATATCTGGTCCATTGATAGAAGAAAAGAATATAGGTGTCAATGGACCAAGTTAGTGTTGGAACTGATCTAAATTAAAATCAATTTGAACAGATTGGACAGTTCAAGCATAGAATTGGACCAATCCAAAATGGTCCAAAATGACTCATATTGGACCAGATTGGGTTGGACCAAATCTGATCCAATTAA
>NW_010729291.1:597589-607754 GCF_000365185.1 Nelumbo nucifera | reverse complement strand
AGTCATTGGGTGTTACAAGGTGGCTTGGCCCAGGGACCACTTAGGGTAAGTGTTGGGCCCATAGAGCCCATGTGATGGGTTTCAGGGGGTGCACTGTCCAYAACADTGWATTYRRMCAGGCCTTGTAACAAAGGCTGGGCTGAACCCATGTGGCTGATGTGTAGATTAATGTTTGGGTCCCAACTGGGCAGCAGTTTAGAAGGCTAAGTGAGCACATAACTTTATTGGGCCTAAAGCCCATTTCGAACTGGGCTGATTTGATTAGTTAACCCTATCCACTCAGAGAGTCCATATCTGAATTTCAGATCTGGAAACCTCCTAATAGGATTAGGAGGGGGTTGATCTAATATGCAAATAAGATAAGGGTTTACCCTTATCACTTAAAGGGAATTCTGATCCAAATATGATTTGGATCAACAACTCCTAATGGGGTTAGGAGTTGATCCCTTTAAGCTTATAAAAGGAGGAAGGGGCAGCAGCCTTTAGAAGACATTATATTCACATCCTCTTCAGAGCTGAAATTACATAAGAGAGAATTCAGCATCACTACATTAAACCTCTCTCTTGCCGCCTTCTCCCTGCCGCCGCCATATCTACCAGTTCGATCTCCTCTTGTTAATAGGAGTGATCAAGATTGAATCTTGATAACAGTCCTTTGTGAAAGGGCTGATTAAAAGAAGTGCTCATGTGCCATCCAGCTGATACTGGCGAAGGATTTGGTTCTTTTAATGCTGCTGATTCTGCTCCATCCTGCACTGCGCCATGTTCAGTGGGAGAAGTTTTTGGTTTCTTCCTTGGGCGTGAACACCTCCATTGGGAGATACTATTTCTCTGTATCAGATATATCCCTCTCCTACTGCTTTTGTTCAGATTTGGTTCAGTTCTTGGTTCAAGATTAAACCTTGAAAATATGACTTTTCTAAAGGGAATACGATTGCAAGTTGGATGGAGAGAAATTTTTGAAATTCGCCCATTCTATTCCGCAAGATTCGGGCGTCCATACGATGGATATCTCATCCCTTCAAATGGTGCTCTACAATGGTGGAAACGCCAAAGAACGGATTGAGAAATGGTGCCTAGTAAGAAGGTTTGGGAGAACATAGATTTGGGTTCACACTGGATCTTGAACCTCCGTTGCCGGCTATCGCTACAACTACGAAAAAACAAACAAAATATCATTTGTGTTCTGTAATGGCCGAAAGACTAGAGAGGCAACATGAACCCATTATTAGTCATTGGTTGTCGTTGCAGTGGTAAAAAAATAATCTCTGGCCTTGTTTTGCAATGATGGAAAGACAGATCTACTCAGTTTCCATTAGAGGTGAAGAAAAAAAATAATGCAAGCAACACTTGCAGCTATTGGAACCAATGTTTGTCAATCGCCAGCTGTCGTTGTGTCTCATCTCTTTCCATTGGTGATGAAGAAAAGCTTTTCCCCAGCTGAAAAAAATAGTGAGGAACAACTATAGGATGTGGGAAAAAGTGATTCCGCAGTAGAGCTTGTAGAGGGAGTGGTTGGACGCTCCAGGGAGATAGAAATTCAAAGTGTCGTCGGTCGCCAGAGAAATACCCCTTAATGCGCTATTTGCTAGAGAGAGAGATGAGAGAAAACAACTGG
Source organism: Nelumbo nucifera (assembly GCF_000365185.1). Next base: position 606,136 of record NW_010729291.1, on the reverse strand, counting down.
AGAGATACTACCACCATAGAGAAACCACCGCCGGAACTTCTGACGGAGTTCGAGGAATACCACCGCCGGAGAGAAACCTTCTTCTTCGTTCAATTGCCATAGGGAGCAGTGGAGGTGTAGAGTGCCGCTAGCCAGGTCTTTGAAGAAAATTTTGGAGAAAACTTCAAATGAATTAACGGAACCATTCATTCAGCGGTTTTGTCCAAATTCGGTCCGCATTATATATGGACCACTTAAATTTGGACTGGTATGAGTCCATACAATTGTTTAGACCATCCGGTTCGTCCATAATACCTTCGGATTGGACGGGGTCCAACCCGAAATCAGTCCATTGACACCCCTAGATCCATGGACGACACCTTTCCATCTCAGGCCCATTATGCTATTAAATATCCAATTCCCTCTATAATGCTTACACAATTTCATGATAATGGGTTTGAACCCACCAACTATTTGGTTGCCTCAAAAGATGCCCATTGGCAAGATGCCATGATAACAAAATTTTGTGCATTGGTTCAGAATCAAACCTGGTCCTTAGTTCCATATCGACCTAGCATGAATGTCATTGGGAAAAATGGGTTTATAAGATTAAACAAAGGGCTGATGGATCCATTGAGCAATATAAGGCCCATCTTGTGGCTCAAGGATTTAGTTAAATCCTAGGAATTGATTTTGGAGAGACATTCAGCCCTGTTATTAAACCGGTTACAATCCAAACCATTCTTGCATTGGCAACTATTGAGTTATTGGGCCAATGTTAAGTTATTAGGCCCAACTTTCTTTTATTTTTATTTACTTTATTTAGTTAGGAAGTTATTGGGYCTTAGGCCCATCACTTTATGTTAAGTTGTGTCTTTGAAACTACTTACTAGTAGCCGACCTACTAAGGGTATTTTTGTATTTGTACATTCTTTTTATAAAGTATATAAATCAAAGGAAAGGAGCGTCCAAAACTAATTTCTTTCTGGCTACCTCTCATTCTCTTCTACTTCTTCTTCTATTTCTTTCTAGCTGAAACCTTTCAGAATCTTCTTCTTTTCTTCACAAAGTTTATATTAAAAAATAACTATCAGCTTTTCTACTTGGTATTAGAGCAAACCAAAGGTTACTTGAGCTGCTCCATCATGCAGCCCTAGATCGGTCAACTGCATGGTGAGGTGAGAGGCTGATTGAAGACCTCAAGTAAGCCCAGTTTTTGGATTTTTTGGTGGATCTGCATTTCCTTGTACTTTGGTCTAGGATTTTTCACTAAAACTAAGAAGATCTGGAGAAAGGGAGAGAGTCTTGTTTTTGTAGGACTCTTTATTTTTGACCTAGGAAGTGGCACCCTAGTTTTTATAGGGTTCCTTGAAGTTTTCTGAAGGAGGCGGTTCAAGTCTCACTTGTTTTGGAGGCCTCTGGAGGGCGTATCTGTTCCTTTTCTCTCTTGTCCTATTCCCGTGAAAAAGGAATCTTTGGAGAGAGGAACTTCAAGGGTACCAAAATGGTATTTGTGGTGCCTGAAAGAGATAAATACCTAAATTTTCATGTCAAAGTGATTTTCTAACCCCTTTTTAGGAATAATGGAGGGTCATGGAGTTGAAAACAAACCCGAGAGTGAGATGGAACAAGGGGAGGAGGTGTTGGAGACCTTTTTGGGGTTGAAACCATCACTACATTTAAGTTAGATGGTACAAACTATTTAGATTGGTCACAATCTGCAAAGGTGGCCATTGGTGCTTGTGGGAAGTTGGGGTATATCACTGGTGAGGAAGTAAAACTTGAGACTAACTACTCCCGATGGGTATAGGAGAACTATAAATGTCTTGGTTATGCAATTCTATGTTGCCCCATATAAAAACTTTTTATGGGCTAACACAACTAAGGAGATATGGGATGGGGTTGTATAAACCTATTCATAGAGTGAGAATGTTGCTAGAGCCAACTAGTTGAGAAACCAGGTAATTGCTACCAGACAGGGAGATAAGTCTATTGTTGTTTATTTTTCGGCCCTTAAAACCCTATGACAGAAGGGAGATAGACTGTTTGGAGATTGTGGTTTGGGAAAGTAGCAAGGATGTAGCAACCTACTAGAAACTTTTAGAGAAGAATATGGTTTTTGAGTTTTTTGTTAGACTTAACCTCGTGTATGACTTTGCAAGGCAACATATTCTTTCCAGAGATAGTGTTACTCTCTCTCAGGCATATGCCTTTGTATCAGGAGAGGAGAGTAGGAGGAATGTGATGATGAGGAATCTAGGTCTTAAGGAATCTGCTATGGTTAGCACAGTGAAACCTAAGCAGAGCACGAACAAGGGTGGAAAATGAACTCAGGAAGGAAGATAAGAAGGATCTAATCTGTGACTATTGTATGAAGGTTAAGCCTACCAAAGATACTTGCTGGAAGCTTCACCCTCACCTTGTGTTGAACAGACTAAGAAAGAAGAAGGGAAATGTAAACATGGTAGTAACCGGTGACTTGTTTGGACCTCCTACTACAACTTCTTTGGAGTCTGTTGCAACAGCTGCAGTGAGGGCCAAACTGAAGAGGTATGGGCAATTACTTAATCAACGAGGTACAATCAGCCCTAATCCATTGTCAGGTGGACAACTAGGTATAGGTGGACTAGGAGGTGGACATTCTACTTCTTTTGCACATACAAGTAATACACATGCCACTACAAACTATGTTTCTACTACAGGTAAGGAGGGACCTCCTTGGATTATAGATTATAGAGACTTAGAGCGTATGACCAACATTTCCACCATTTTCTCCTCTTACCACCTCTACTCTGGCAGAGATAGAGTTTCCACAACTAAGGGATCTCATGTTTCCATTGCTGGGAAGGGGTCTGTCAAGATAACCGATACCATTTCCCTACCCTCTGTCCTCCATGTTCCTAGACTAAGTACTAACCTATTATCTATTAGTAGTTTGACAAAGAATTTGAATTGCTCAGTGACTTTCTCTCTTAGTCATTGTGTTTTGCAGGATTTGGATTCAAAGAGGATGATTGGGAGTGGTCATGAGGTGAATGGAATCTACCTTCTGGATGTGCTTCCTAATCATCAGAGTCATCATGTCAGCATGGATTTTGAGTCAAACTCTGTGAGTCAGATTATGCTTTGGCATAATCGATTGGGGCATTTTTCTTTTTCTTCTTTGTGTTTCTTATTTCAAAAGCTATTTGAGTCTGTTAATTTGTCCAGTTTAGAGTGTGAAGGTTGTCAACTTGGAAAGCATTGTAGACATTTCTTTAAAGCTAGTAATAAAAGTCAATGTTCTACTTTTGATGTTATTCATACTGATGTGTAGGGACAATACCATGTTTCTTCTACGGGTGGCTATCGGTATTCGGCACTTTCTTTTATTTGTGGATGATTTTTCTTGGTACTCTTAGATATAATTGATGAGATCCCATGATGAGGTGCCGTCCTTGGTTCGATAATTTCATCAGATGGTGATAACGCAGTTTGGAGTACGAGTGAAAGTGTTCAGGTTAGACAATGCCAAGGAATATTTTGAAAAGAACCTAGCATCATATCTATTAGAGTATGAAGTAATCCATTAGAGCATTTGTTCTTACACTCCACAGCAAAATGGTGTAGCAGAAAGAAAGAACAAACACATTGTAGAGATCGCAAGGAGCATGATGATAACTTCTAATATCCCAGTTCGGTTTTGGGGTGATGTAGTTCTCACAGTGGTTTTTCTAATTAATCAGATGCCTTCTTGTATTCTTGGATATAGCACCCCATTCAACCTTCTTTTTCTTGAGGGGGAGGTCTTCCACATTGCTCTCAGGGTATTTGGTTGTGTTTGTTTTGTCTATGTTCTTGGTCCTCACCGCTTGAAGCTTGATTCGAAGGCAAAGAAGTGTGTCTTTTCTTGGGTATGCAGAAAACTAGAAGGGATATTGTTGATATGACCTAGCATTTGGGAATTGGTATGTTACTATTGATGTCAACTTTTTTGAGTCCACACCTTTCTTTTAGGGGGTTCTTCTCAGGGGGAGTGTTTTGGGGAAGGAATTGAGTAATCTATTCCACTTCCGGTTCCAATCCCCTTGTCCACTCTAGTGTCCATCCCTCTTATGTCACCTACTTTACCACCTCCCTTGCATCCTGTTTCTTAGTTCTTTACACGATAGTGCCTACAAATTCACAGGGAGATTGATTCTATAGTAGAAGAACCCACATCACTTCCTATCGATTCCTCGGAGACTCCAGATTCGGCTGACACTGGCACAGGTATGTTTCTTGCTTCCTCTGATGTTTTAGTTCCTATTGATTCCACTAACCCCATTGCAGATGACCTTGACCTTCCTATTCCACTCAGAAAAGGGAAGAGAAAGCGTTATGCTCATTGTATCTCACACTATCTCTCATACAATGGACTTTCTCCTTTTTACTGGGCCTTCCTTTCTTCCCTCAACTCCGTGTTTATATGCAAGGGTTTTAGTGAGACTCTTTCAAAACCTAAGTGGAAGACAGCTATGCAAGAAGAAATGGAAGCTTTGATTAAGAATTAGATGTGGGAGATTGTGGACCTACCAGAGGGCAAGGAGACAGTTGGATGTAGATGGATTTATATAGTGAAATACAAGGCAGATGGAAGTATAGAAAGGTTTAAGGCAATGCTAGTTGCAAAAGGGTACATTCAAACCTATGGCATAGATTACCTAGAAACCTTTGCACCAGTTGCAAAACTGAAATTAGTCTAGATCCTTCTCTCACTTGCTGCTACATACTCTTTGCTCTTCTTCCAACTTGATGTAAAAAATGCTTTTCTCAGTAGGAACTTGCAAGAAGAGGTATATATGGATCTTCCTTCCAGTTTCTACAGTGATGTAGAAAAGGGAAAGGTATGTAGATTAAAGAAGTCCCTATATGGTTTGAAACAATCACCTAGAGTGTGGTTTGACAGGTTTAGAAAAGCCTTGGTTGCATTTGGCTATATTTAGACTAAATTTGGTCATACTTTGTTTGTGAAGCGGAGAGGTCCTTGGCGTCAGCTCTGATAGTATATGTGGATGATATTGTAGTTACAGGAGATGATCTGAGTAAGATTGATAGCTTGAAGAAGAATCTGCATAGAGAGTTTGAAATTAAGGATCTTAGGGAGCTTAGGTACTTCTTGGGCATTAAGGTGGCAAGATCAAAGCATGGAATCTTCATCTCACAGAATAAGTATGTTTTGGATTTTTAAAAGAGATAGGGAAACTTGGGACGAAGGCAGCTAATACACCTATTGATCAAAATCATAGGATAAATGCTTCAAAAGGTGAAATGCTAAAGAATGTTTGGAGATATCAGAGGCTAGTGGCATGATCGTTATATTTATGTATGATAAGACCAGACATCTCTTATGCAGTAAGTGTGGTGAGTCAATACATGCATGCCCCATGAGTTCAGCATTGGGAGACCATTGACAGAATACTTGCTTATTAGAAGGGACACCTAGGTAGATGCATACTATTTGCTGACCATGGATAGCTGAAGCTAGATGCTTACACAGATGTTGATTGGGTAGGATGCCTAGATGAGAGGAGATCTACATCAAGAGTTTGCACTCTTGTTGGAGGTAATATAGTTTCATGAAAAGTAAGCAACAGACAGTTGTAGCAAGGTCAAGTGTAGAAGCTGAATATAGAGCCGTGGCACATGGAGTTTTAGAACTCCTTTGGATTCGTTCCTTGTTAGGAGAAATTGGGATTGAAGAAGAACAACATATGATGCTATATTGTAATCATCAAGCAACAATTAACATTGCACACAACCCGGTTCAGCATGATAGGACAAAGCACATTGAAGTGGACAGACATTTTATAAGAGAAAAGGTGACTTCAGGGGAAATTTGCTTACCATATGTTGCATTTGATTTGTAACTTGCTGATGTTCTTACAAAAGATGTTGCAAGAAACAAGCTAGAGCATGATCTACGCAAGTTGGGAATGTGTGACATTTATTCCCAACTTGAGGGGGAATGTTGAGTTATTGGGCTGATGTTAAGTTATTAGGCCCAACTTTGATTTATTTTTATTTACTTTATTTAGTTAGGAAGTTATTGAGTCTTAGGCCCATCACTTTATGTTATGTCTTTTCAACTACTTACTAGTAGCTGACCTACTAAGGGTATTCTTATACTTGTACATTCTTTTTATAAAGTATATAAATCGAAGGAAGGGCGGCCAGAACTAATTTCTTTTTGGCTACCTCTCATTCTCTTCTACTTCTTCTTCTCTTTCTTTCTAGCTGAAATCTTTCAGCATCTTCTTATTTTCTTCACAAAGTTTATATTAAAAAACAACTATCAGCTTTTCTACTGCAACTTCACAAAAATGGGTGCTTCAACAACTTGATTTTGATAATGCATTCCTCAATGGCTATGTTGATGAGGACATCTTCGTTCGACAACCCAAAGGGTTTGAAAATCCAAATTTTCCTTCCTCATGTTTGTAAGCTCCACAAGGCACTTTGTGGGCTTTGATAGGCACCCCGAGCTTGGTATTCTCGTCTCACAACTCACTTACAATCCTTGGGGTTTAGGTGCTCGATAGTTGAATCATCTCTTTTTGTATACTCTCATGGCAACAATTCAGTCTACATGCTAATATATGTAGATGATATTCTCATTATAGGCACTTCATCCTCTCTTGTGAGTAATATCGTTGATAATTTGGGCAAGCATTTATTTCTAAAGGATCTAGGCCTAGCCCACTTCTTTTATGGCATGAAGTTTACACAAAAGTCATCAGGACTGTTCATCTCTCAGAAATGCTATATTTTGGGCCTGCTACATTGGGCTCGCATGGAAAATGCAAAGCCCCTCACTTCTCTTATGGTTGTGAACTCAAAACTCCCTAAGCTTAATGGTGACCTTTTGCCAGATCCAACTGAATATCGGAGTCTGATTGGTGCTTTGTGGTATGTGACTTGGTACTTGTCCTGACCTTTCCTTTTCAATTAACAATGTTTGTCAATTCTTACATGCTCCCACCATGGAACATTGGAAGCTTGTTAAAAGGATTCTTCGGTACTTAAAACACACTCTTGATCATGGTTTGTTGTCCTCATCTTCCCTTGGTTCACTTATCCTTCAAGCGTTTTCAGATGCTGGTTGGGCAAGTTGCCCAGATCACAAATGCTCCATGGGGGGATATGCTATCAACTTGGGACGACACCTCACTGCTTGGAGCTCTAAGAAGCAAGCAATGGTTGCTCGCCTAAGTATAGAATCTGAGTTTCGTGCCTATGCTACAACAACCACTAAATTACTATGGATTAAATTCTTTTTGAAAGATCTTGGAATACATCTTCAACAACCTCCTCTTATTTGGAGAGACAACATTGGAGCTGTTAGGTTTTAATCTCTGTTAAGTGGGTTTACATATTCARTGAAACAATTGCATTGATGGGCTATCTTGTAAGTGGGCTAAATCAGGTGATTCATTTATGCAAAACCCGTAGACTTCAACAAAAGGGTATGGGGCTTAATGAGTGGATACCWCATTTTGGCCCATATAGGCTTAATGGGATCCTATTAGGTCAAAATATAAAGGCTCCTAGGTTATGGTTCCCAATATGTTAAATCATCTAGCCGCCCTCCTTGCTCTACCCCATTAGAGTCAAAGAGTTGAGAAAACCTAAGGAAGAAGGAAGATTTAATTGAGGAAAACCACACTAGTCGACTAAGCATTGATTCATCACTCATTCCGCAAGGGTTTCAACTACTGCGATGGATACGGGTATCTACGTTTAAACCTCCTTGATAACTACAGCATGATATTCTTTGGGGTGCAACATGGCTTCTTGTTCTTCGTATATTGAATGGTATTGGTATGATTCTGCAAGATAAAGGATTGCTTACTCCCCCTTTATTTATTCTTACAAGTGGTATCAGAGCCTTATATCATGTTGGGTTATTAGGATTACCGTTCTTTTTTTTTCTCTCTGAATCGATTTCTTTGTGGTTGCATCTCGATCGATGGATACAGTCGTTCGGCTATGTGTGCTTGCTGAACATCCATGAAGCAAGGCTGTGTCGACAAAAAAAAAAAAACAACGACGCATTGTGATGATTCAATGTGGTTTCAGTCGACCAAAATAAAAAGGAAGACGCAATCGGTGTTGCGTCTCTGGAACCAAAAAAGGAAGATGCAATCGGTGTTGCGTCTTTGGAACCAAAAAAGGAAGACACAATCGGTGTTGCGTCTCTGGAACCAAAAAAAAAAAAGGGAAGACGCAATCGGTGTTGCGTCTCTGGAACCCAAAAAAAAAAGAGGAAGACGCATTAGTGTTGCGATGCGTCTCAGGAACCCAAGAATTCGCATTAGTGATTCGATGCGTCTATAGAACCGACTCAAAAAAAAAATTTTGGGAATGTGCACGTAAGTAATTTGCATGCGTCCATTTTTCTCTCCTTTTGCATGGAAGTAACATTGAACCTTTTTGACTTTGTCACACATGCGATGAATACAATTTTGGATGAATACTTTTTTCTTTTCAAATTAAATTGATTGAAGCAGCATGTTACCAAAGTAGCCTCTGCAGTGTAAAATTAATTTG
>NW_010729291.1:577731-592475 GCF_000365185.1 Nelumbo nucifera | reverse complement strand
TTGTAAAGATCAACTTCAAGAGGAAGTAGGAGACCACCCCCTCCCCTTTAAGCTATATAAAGGAGGGGGTGGACCAGCTTTGGGCATCACTGAATCACTCAATTTTTGATTTGAATCAAGAAGCAAAGAGCAATCAGTCAAGAAGGGTTAAGAAAGGTTCAAAAATTCAAGAAACTTCAAGAAGAAGGTGGTGGCAAGAAGAAAAGATCTCAGCACCATGGGCGAATTCAAGAGTTCTTTCTTCCCCATATTGAATGGTATTGGTATGATTATGCAAGATAAAGGATTGCTTGCTCCCCCTTTATTTCTTCTTACAGGAGCAACATATCTTGCTGCTCACCCAATATTCCATGCTCGAACCTGTCATGTAGAAGTAGACTTCCACTTTCTCCGAGACCAATGCAGAAGTCACTTCAAGTGCAGTTCATTTCCTCTAGCGATCAAGTGGTGGATATTTTCACTAAACCTCTTAGTGGAACACAATTCCAGTTGCTTTGCTCCAAGCTGCATGTTGTCCTAAACATTTTGCTCGAGGGGGCGTATTAGAAGAAAGCTAACGTATAGGACACAACTTACTTAATACTTATCCCATGTATTTGTGTTGATCTCAAACTCTGTATTGTCCGATAAGTTCTGCACATTGCCTACTGATTTTGATGTTTGTTGTATAACTAAAGCACTCTTTCTACTATAAATACTTGCTGGTTGTATGGTTGATACCAATCAAACCAGGTTTCAAATACCTCTGTGTTTACTTTCTTTAATTGTCCCCATCGCTTCCTCTTTCCCGATTGCCGCCAGCACTGCCCCCTCCCTCTCCCTTCTGAACTGATTTGGATGAACTTCCCCTCTCAAAACAATTCTCCCGCAGTGTCTTCCCAAAGAACGAAGGTGATTCTTCATGTAGCCATGCACCAAATATCAACTTTGCACCACCCTCCTTCCCACTTGTTTCCTTCTCCACCCTGGTTAGGCAGTGATTTTCATCATGTCCAATACATCCACACAATAGTAGCAGAAAAGTGGCAACCTTTCGTACTTCATATTGGCCCATAGCAATCCAACATTTTCGAAGATCCAAAGAACTGCTTTCCAACCTGAGCAGCAATATTATCTACTACACTCTTAATAAATTCCATAGGCAAACCATGGATTTGGATTGTAAATTTTATAGTTGAGAAATCCATTTCTTCCAACAAGCCTCCTGAAACCCATCGTTTAAGCACGAGGATCTGCCCAGCCACCGCCCATGGAACCCAATCAAGAACTGATCGGACATCCACTTCATGACTAAAGAAAAACAAATAGAATCCTTCTGGCGTATTTTCAACATCCACTGGCAGTTTAAGATTCCAGGACTTCGGGAAAACACCTTTCACTGCCGCCTGTTTGACCACCTTTTCACCAAAAGCTTTCCCAACCAAACATCTCTTCCACTTATGCCCATCCTCCCTACGTATAAGTTCCTCCTAAACATCAACTGCAGCTGCAGAACAGCCCACTTTAGTCATCGCACTAGTGAGATCCTCCATGTACAAACCACGCATATTGTCGACGTAAAAGTCACAGGTGCAACGGACAGCAACCATAAAAATATCAACAAGCTCTACAATGAGAGCGAAATTAATCCTAGCTTAGCTCTAAACCTAGAGCAAAAAGAAAGGGTTTCTCTGACTCGTCGGAGTAGAGACCTGGATCAAATCCCGCTGCCACCAGGGGGTGGCCCCATCAAGCGAATAAAAAAAAGGGAAAATGACCAATCAGCCCAGATCAGAATTTTATGACCCCATAGTCCAGGTGGAAGGGGGGCTGGAATTCAGAATTCTGCATCCGATGTATCCGTTCTTCTCTGAAAAAAAAAAGACTAAAGGATCGTATAGATGCAGTTCGGATTTCCTACTAACTTCCCTGTTGACAACGGCGCCAACTGTCACCGTAGCTACGGTTTTTTGACCGTAACTAAAGTGTCGTAGTTATTACGACATCGAAGATTACCACCAACAACGGCACGACGATTATTTCAGAGACTGATTTTATCACTCTCTTCTTCCAAGGGTTTGCTCTTATCATCCCTCCGCGATCCATCGGATACAGAACTGTAATGTAAGGAGAGAATACAGAGAGAGAGTAGCAGAGAATAGCGGAGTAGGGAGGGAGGTCATACTTAATTATTTATAACGTAAAAGCATAAATGCTAGACTGGTTCATTGAAGAAATCTAAGTGTGGCTAGAGCTATAGAGAATTTTTTTCTTGATCATTGAAGAAATCTGAAAGGGGATTTTTGTATATTAACGTCAGCACACAGAACAAAAAGGAGTATTTAATGGGGATGAAGAATCTGGGCTTAAATGAAATAGTTATTTTTTAAGAAAAGGTTAATTAATGTTTGAAGAATTGATATATTTTAAAAAGAATATTTAACAGAGGGGTTAAACTCTTGGTTAGTTGTTACAGTAAAGTGGACTCCTCTAACATGATTAAGGATAGCTGGAATCATTTTATTGGGTTAGTAGAGAAGGGAGTAGAGGGAAGTTAGTAGGAAATCCGGACTGGTATAGATGGGTTTCAAACAATTGGATTTTGTTAAGCGAAAATAAAACAATAGAAATACTTATATTTTAGTTTTTTAAGTAATTAATAATTATTTATATTTTATATACTATTTTTAATATCTTTTGACATACAAAATTAATAATAATTAATTTTAGTTAGGATTGTTTATGAAATTGATAAAATGATCAAATCAATCAATTCGACTTGAGTTGGTCACTTTCTACTATTTCTGTTCCACTCTGCTTCAGCAATTTCCCCAATTCAACTAAGTCGGGTAAGTTTCAGTTTGCCCGTTTATAAACTGACCAAAATCGAATCGACCCAACTATTAACAAATATCGGCCCGTTCAACTGTTTTGGGGAAAAACGGAAACGATTAGGTGACCAGTTCCCGGTTTTTCCAGTCCGACCATCTGGTCCGGTCCGTTTTTGAAAACTATGTTTGGTAGGACTCACGAAACTGTAATAAAAGAATTTTAATTCACGTGTTGTACAACAAACTGACCTTTGCTCAGTTGACAGAGCGAAGGGATGATCGTGGCTGCAACACTTGTCCGACCCGAACAAGAGGTCACTCATCAGTGGGGCTCGTAGTTAAGCCACTGTTACTGAAAACAGTCGGATCGAACCGACCCGGGCAGAGACTTCCTTAGGTCGCTGGTTCGATTCCAGCAGGTCGGATTTAGAAATGTCGCCGGGTACCACTCAATGGGGTCCGCAACCACCGCAACGTCTGCCACCCTCATCTTCTCCGGATCGCAAGGACAATGTGTCTCCTGCATCAGCATCTCCATCTCCTTCACCTTCTCCAAACTTACCATCTTACTCATGAACGCTGTGGCACGTAGAGGATAATAAATTAATAAGATCTCCAACTCTAGGAGGGGTTTAAGTAATCCAAAAAAGAAAAGTGAAAAGCCTATCCATGTTTCCTTTTAAAATGAAGATGTGATTAAGCTGGAGTTCTGACTTCTGATGGAGAAAGGGTGGAGGAGCTGACCTTAGTTCGCTCTCAAACCATAATGAGAATCTTGGGGGGTTTTCCGTCGACTTCCTGACTTCCTGTTAGACGGAATGGAATATGGGGCCTGCAGATATTTGGTTTGGTTTCGTTGTCGATGCTCCTCCTTTCCACCTTTTTCTGCCTGGAGCCAGGCAAGAGAAAGGAGAAATATTATAAAGAGGAACAATTTGGTCTTCAAACTTTAAAATATAATAATTCAATATTTAAATTTTTGAAATGCAATAATACTCATTAAATGGCATGTGAAAAGACACAAATACTCTTCAAATGTCATCTAATTTTCTTTATCAATCATCTACTAAAATCAGAACCAATAATCCCTTTTAATTTTTCCCTCTAAAAGATAATCAACCAAATAGCAAACTGAACAAGAATGTCTGTTAAGAGAAAAAGAGGGGAATAAGTAGGGAGGAGATACAAGGGATGAGCAGAAGTCAAAATAAAACAGACAAATTACCCTCGACCTCTCTTCTCTTCCTTTGTTCTCCAGTCCAAAAAAGAAAAACACGGTCATGACGATAGGCGTGTCAATCTCAGCCACTCTTGTCATGATTGCAGCAATCTCCAATGTAGTGTATCTCATATGGAATATCAGGAACGCAGACGTAATTGAGGAATGGGAATTCTCTGTAGGCCCACATCGGTTCTCCTACAAGGAACTAGGCTGTTCATAAACCAAATTATCAATTCGGTTTTAGTTTTCTTGTATGAAAACCAAAACCGAACCGAACCAAACCGAATTAACTAGTTAATAGTTACTATGTAATCCCTAACTAGGTTATCTCTATCTAGTTTCTTCTTTCTAGTTACTTATTTTTAATATTAACTTTCTAGTTTCTTTTTTCTAGTCTTTAGAATTATTTTCCTTTTTTGAGTAGTAAATTTTACATCAAATAGGAAAGTTTGAATATGGCTATGGGGAAAATACAAAATTTTAGTCAATTTTAAAAACCATTTTGGGATTGACAAGCATTGCAAGCAAACTTGGAAAATTTCTCATTTGATACTATGATAGGAGTCTTGGAGAAATAGAGAGTGGACACGTTGGAGACTTGGCTAATTGCCTTCATGCACTTTTGGAAAGAGTAAATGAGAGGTTCTCTACTTTCTAAGGTATCATTTACATGAAATAGGCAAATAGGATTATAAGAGTCCTAATCCTTCCTAGACTAGATGTGTAGGGTGGTGCATTGCTAGATTTAAGCTTAATTGTGTGTGGTGCATTGGTAGGTTAAGTTTTGTAGACTATAGTTAAATCATTCAGCCAAATCGAGAGAGATTTTTTTAGCAGCCAAACCGACCCAAACCGACCAAGTCGGTTTTGCTTAATAACAAGTTGGTTTTGGTTTACTCTTTAAGTACGGCCATGTTGGGTCAATTGAAAAAAAAAAAAAAACTATCAAACTGACCCAACCCAACCCGTGAATAGCCTTACAAGGAACTTAASCTCGCAACCAAGCGTTTTATGGACAAGGAGTTGCTTAGGTTTGGTGGTTTCGGTAAAGTTGACAAGGGAACACTACTAAATTTGAAAACCCAAGTCACAGTTAAGGGAATCTCAAATGAATTAAGGAATACGGGAATTTGTCTAATCATCTTTGAGATTGCGAGTATTGATCATCTTTGACACAAAAACCTAACAAGGATGGTGTCGCAGACGAGGGGATCTCCCCATCTACGACTTCATGCCCAATGAGAGATTGGATAAGTTCCTCCTCGACAGACCCAAATCAATTCTCAGCTGGAAGCAAAGATTCAAGATCCTTAAAAGATCTCTAGGCTGCACGAATTGTTGGATGGCGGGTTAAATGGTCAACTTGGAGATTTCAGACTCTCTAGGTTGCATGAGCATAGATTGAACCCAACCACGACAAGAGTCGTGGGCACACTAGGATACCTAGCATCGGAGCTAACTCGTACAAGGAAGGCCATGACACATGGTGACGTGTTTGCTTTCAATGATGTGTTGTTGGAAGTTACGTGCAGGTGGAGACCCATTGAGTCAAAAGTATTGCCAGAAGAGTTGATATTGGTGGATTGAGTGTGGAAAAAATTGAGGGATAGATCCATCTTTGATGTGGTGGACCCCAGGTTGAAAGGGGAGTATGATGAGGCAGAGGTGGTGATGGTGTTCAAGTTGGGTTTGATGTGTTCAAAGTGTGCCTCTACTGCACGTTTGATCATGAGTTGAGCATGGTGTTTGTTTCAAAGAGCTTGGGCTCTGTTTCATCTTCTTGAGGAGAAGATGGTAAACAATGTGTTTTATTTTCAAGGGTAATTTTGAAATTTTCAAAAGTCTTAATGTTGGAAGGGTTAGAATCCATCATATGGATGGTCGAACCATGCTAGCTGGTTGGGCAAAATTTCAAACATTTCCTAATCCTTTTGGGAATCGAATTCCCTATGTTTTGAAAAATTACATTTTTCAGGATCAGTCTTGCACTGAATCGGACTAGATTTGAAATCAATAAAAGAGGGAGATTTATACATAATATGAATACCACAAATTCGGATCCCAAGGTTGAAGTTCACACCCAAATCAGTCCTAAAACCAACATCCACTGAAGATGGCACAATGTATAAGTGAAATTGATTCAGCAACACAGTTTTCAGCAAAACTCCAACCCAACTACTTGGATCAATCTAGAGAAGGTGAGCCTGAAGTTCCTCTGAATTTCTCTTGCAAAAATCAGAAGAAAACTTATCTCTATCCGTCCTTGAAAGCCTATGTCATGATAGGGTTTCTTAGAAGACAAAAGAGCAGAAGAGAGAACAAGAAAGTGTGGTGTTCTAGTCTGGTTTGCCCTCTTCTTCTTTTATTTCTTTATGGAGCACTTCTTCTAATCAAATTAGGAGATTATCCAAATCTAATTTGGATATGGACTCAATTAAGAGATAAACCTTATCCTCTTAAGAGGATGGGTGCTCTATACGTAGATTCAACCTAGAGCAACATCTTACTTAATCTTATTAATTATGGGCCCTAGGCCCATTTGCTTCAAAGGCTCACGACCCAAGATGTTGCATGGCCAATTTAGGCTTGATTTGTATAGCGTGGGACCCCACATTGACCTCTCCACATTGGTTCGGCCTAACCTCTGTGAAGAGGCTTGGCCGAATTCACTGCTAAACGCAGTGAACCCCTAAGCACATCAATATGGACACAACATTTACAGTTAAATGGTTATTGAATTCAACTATCTTATTAAAACCCAAGGATAATGAACTTAAGTAAGATAAATAACCCTTAATTGTTTTTTACACTTAATCTCTCGACCCATAATGATCAAACACTACCCTACAGGGAAGGACCTCTCCCCTGGCTGCAAGGTACAGTGTCACACTCTCTGTTCAGATGGATCCCGGGAATTAAAACCTTTTGCAAACATTTTTCATAAAACATAACACACACACACACACACACACACACACACACACACACACACACACACACACACACATATATATATATATATATATATATATATATATTTTGCAAAACCAAATCTCAAAAACAGTTGAACTCCATTATTAGTAGTTTAGGTTTCTATCAGAGAGACTGTAAGCCCTATCATTCACTTTGTCTAACAAATGGGCTGATCCTATCACTATGATTACCCACTCAAGTGAATTCTTAGATTGTCCCAACATACCTAGGTTTTGACCCTTGATAGATCTCATTGATTGGGATATCAAAGGCAACCCAATGCAACACCTAGTGTAGTACCATAATCAAAATTAGGGGTTATGTGTAAATTTTTAGTTTTGCCCATCAATCCCCAAGGTCTAGGGCATAACTGAAAAATGGTCCAGGTTCAGTGTTTCATCTAAACACACACTGCATTTGCTTTGGGTTTAACCCTAGTTGCTAAAACAAGCTTCCCTAACTTTTTTGGCAGCACATCAGTGTCAGCCTTGGTAGGATAAACTCCCAAAGTCTATTCAACGGCTGAGAATATTCTAAACTAACACTAGTCTTATAAGTATTCAGTTTATGGGATAATTACATAAAAACATACCAATATCATCATGAAACAATAATTTACTTTTGTTCATTTACAATAAATGTATATGTACATCAATCTGATTGGAGCTAAGGCAATACATTGTCTAACACTTCAATCACACATGAGGCCACATGATATACATAACTGATAGTCCATTAACGATAGGTACTAGATTCTTGCGCTTCAAAAATTCGGGTATTGGATTGCCGCATTTTAAAGTTTGGGGACCAAATTGTCACTTGAGCCAAAGTATAGGGTACTAATTAGGAATTTTCCCAAATTTTTATGAACGGTTGGTACAGTAATGGAGTTGGGCCTTGAAGATTTAGGCCAGAACATCGTGGAGATAATCTTCAAATCGAGCTGGGTCAAGAAAGATAATCCACTCTATAAGATAAAACTTGGTGGGGTAGTTTCAAATCAATCGACCGTGAAGATTCGAGTGGGAACGTTTTTCTCTTAAAGGTTAGTTTGATCAAATGTTTTTAATATCTTGAACTTGTAGGGCGGTTTCTTTTTGTAATGTATGGCCATCACCGGTGAGTAGTTTAAGAATTATAGGATTGGATTGATAATTTAAGAGAAAATGGTATTTTTTAAGAGAAAAGGTCAATAAAAATAAAGTACAAAAAGTTTCGATGGGTATTTTGGTAATTTAATGCATTTCGTTATCTGACTTAATGGCTAAGGGGTCTTTGTCTAACGGCCAAAGTTCAGAGGGGCCTTTGTCACAAAAAAAGTGTAGGGGGTCTTTATCACTGACCCCATATTACAAGGGAGTCCTTGTAATTTACCCTAAATACATTAGTATTTGGAGCAAAACAAGTAAATACAATGATATATTTTTAACTATGACCAAATTGTCTGTGGCTAATGGTTGTTCATAGCCATAGATTTTATTTGTTCGTAGCTATAAATCAGATGCAATGCACACTATTATTTTGTAGAATGATATTGCCACGACCAATTTTTAAGTGGTAGTAGCAATAGACCATGTATGTTCAAGTTGTATTGATTTGCGCTTGGTATATTTTCCATTTCTAATCTCTTGTGCATGGAACCCTTCTTTTTTATGAATTCAGGAGGTGCTACACAAGATGAGGGTAGCACATCCCCTTAAATCATTAAAGAAAATAGACAAAAGAGGACCTAGAAGGTTGTTTGGATTAATGTTAATAGGTCCTTAGGAATAAATAGCTCATTAGCCAACAAGTCTGTAACATGGTTTTCCTCGCAATAAACGTGTCCGTAATGAATCTCCTGGTTCAAACTATCATGTAGTTGAAGACAATCCTGCACAATACTCCTTAGCCTTCATGGGAGATCAGTGGTGTGCTTCAAACAAGAAAATACATGATTTGAATCTCCCTTAATGATGATGGGGTTCTTGATGAAGTTCATGCTAGATAGTGTATGCCCTTAGCTCCAATCAGCTTGATGAACATAAACATTTATTTGTAAAGGAATAAAGTACATTGTTGTTTCATATTAATATTGGTATGTTTCTATGTATTACTCCTTAAATTGGACACTTAAAAGACTTGTGTTAGTTTAGAATGTTCTTAGCCATTTGATAGACTTGGGGAGTTTATCTTGACAAGGTTAACATAGGTGTGCTGCCAAGGAGTTGGAATAGCTTGCTTTAGCTGCTAGGGTTAGATCCCAAGCACAACCAGTGAGTGTTTATTAGAAACATTGAAATCGGACCAATTTCTAGTTATGCCCTGGACTTTGGAGATAGATGGGAAATACTGTTAAGTTACACATAACCCTAGACTTGATTATGACACTACATTAGGTGTTGGACTAGGTTGTCTTTGATATGCCAATAAATGAAATCTGTTAAGGATCAAATACCTAAGTATGTTGAGGCAGTCTAAGAATTCACCTGAGTGGGTGATCGTAGTGATAGGATCAATCATTTTTTCAAACAAAGTGAATATTAGGGTTTACACTTTCTCTAATGAAAAACTAAACTGTTGGTAGTGGATTTAACCTGTGTTTGAAATCTGATTATGTAAAAGTATTTATATGTTATATATATTACTATTTTATGAAAATGTTTGTAAAAGGTTTTAATCCTAGGATCCATTCGAGCAAAGAATGTGGCATTGCACCTTGCACCCAGGGGAGAGGTCCTTCCCTATCGGGTGGTGTTTAATCATTATGGGCCGAGAGGTTAAGTGTAAGAGACCATTATAGGGCTGATTACCTGATGGGCTTTGTCTTACATGAGTCCATTATCCTTGGGTTTTCATATGGTAGCTAAATCCAATGATCATTAAGGTGTAAACATTGGGCCCAAACTGGACCAATGTTGATTGGGTCAGGGTTCACTGTCCTGAGCTGTGAATTCGGCCTACCCTTTTTGAAAGGTTGGGTCGAAACCATGCGAGCTTGTGTAAGATCATTGTGGGGCTCACATCATACAATATAAGACCTAAAATGGCCATGCAACACCTTGGGTCGTGAGCCTTTGGAGTAAATGGATCTAAGGCCCAAAATTAATAAGATTAATTAAGTTGTCATGTGCTTTGGGTTGAATCTGGGTTTGGTATTGGGTATGAAGCACCTATCCTCTTAAGGGGATAAGGCTTATCTCTTAATAGAGTCTAATTCTAAATAAGATTTGAATAATCTCCTAATTAGATAAGGAGAGTACTCCTCCATATGGAGATAAAAGAAGAAGATGGCGAATTAGACTAGAACACTTCTCTCTCTTGTTTTCTTTGTCTCCCAAGAAACCCTAGTTCAAAATAGGCTTTCAAGATCTTCTAATTTTTGTAAGAAAATCTTTAAGAAAGATCATGCTCACTCAACCATCCGATCCAAGCAAGTTATATAGTAGTTTTGGAGAAAATAATGTTGTTGAACCGACTTCACCTATACACTATGCCATCCTTAGTAGAAGCTGGTTTTAGAACTGATTTGAGCATGAACTTCCACTTTAGAATATGTGTTTGTGGTATCTGTATCAGGTATAATTTTCCCTTTTGATTTGGTTTCAAATCTAGTCCAGTTCAGTGCAAGATCGATAAAAAAGAATGTAATTTTTCAAAACACTAGGAAATCAATTCCCATAAGGGTTAGAAAATTTTTGAAAATTTTCCCAACCACCTAGCTTGGTTTAGTCATCCATAGGATAGATTCTAACCCTTCCAATAGTTCATAGATTGGTTGTGAGCCTCCCATGTTGCCCATGCTATAGCTAAATTTATTGAAGTGTTACCTAATTTGTAAGCTTTGAAATCCACTACACCATCCATGTGGTTTCTCGCAATGGCAACAACAAAGCACATCCCATTTGAAGATCAAGATGCGTCAAAATTTATTTTGATAGTTTTCTCTTTTGGGAGGTGCCCCATAAAGAGATAGATTCATTGCTTAAAAGTTTTTTAAAGCTCTTTCGAGAGTTATTTGAGGAGGGATAGATTCATTGCTGAAATGTTTTTAAATTTCTGCTCTTCCAGATATTCCATAAAAATAAAAGTGCACTTTTCTTTAATGTTTGGATCCCCATCTATCTCTCTCTTCGTTATTTTATCCCACCACTCAATGCGGGGAGCATCAGAATTATTTGGACCAACTATAGTGGGAGATAACAAACTCCATACCTGATTTGAAAACACACATTTCTTAAAAATGTGGTCCAAAGCCTTCTTCCTCCCCGCAGCACTGCACCCTCCATCTATCTTAAAACCTCCATTTTGAAAATGAGATTTAGTAAGAAGTTTCTCATTTTGAAAGGGATAAATGAACACTTTCAACTTTGGAGGACAGTTTAGGTTCCATATAGCTGAATTCTAATTTTGGTTATTTCCTTCCGAATACATTGAGTTGCATTTATCTTTGTAGGTTGATTTAGTAGAGAATCTACCATTTGGGTTAAATCTCCAGATCAATTTATCTTCCTTAATTAGGTTCTGTGAGAATAAATATAGTTTTGATTCTTTCCCAAAAGGTCAGAGGATCAAGATTATGAACTTTATCATTTAACCGAATTTTTCTGTCATGATCAATAACTTCATCAACACGTAGGCCAGGGTTTTCAATAGCATCCTAGGGTATGATCAACAGATAGAGCTTCATCCATAGCCCAGCTATCTTTCCAAAATTTAATAGACTTACTGTTGCCAACCTCCCATGCTTGCCCCTTACTTAGGAGCTCCTTGGCTTTTAGTATTCCCATCCATGCCCAAGATATAGCTCTTTTCTCATTTGCATTCCAGAAATCCTCTCTTTGCAAATATTTACCAGTAATGACTTTGACCTAAAGGTTCTCTTTATGTTTGATGTTTTCCAACCTAGATTTGCAAGATTGGCTTCATTGACCCTTTGGAGGTTTTTCAATCCTAACCCACCCTAGCATTTTGGAGAGCAGGCCTTCCTCCAGTTTATGGGGTGAAGAGGTTTTTTATCACCTGAGTTTGTCCAAACGAAATTTCTTTGACATCTCTCAAGATCCTCAATTAAATTATGAGGAAGTTTAGAGGATCTTATGAGGAATTGAGGCATCATGTTGGTAGTTGCATTCAACAAGGTAATTATTCCTACCAAAGATAAGGTGTTTCTCTTCCAATCAGTCAATTTATTACAAACTTTTTCTTTCACACTCATGAATATTCTCTTCGTGACTCGTCCATTAATAATGGGAGCAACTAGATATGTGCTCGAATTTGATTGAATTGGAATCCTCAAAATCCTAGATAAAATTTTCTGAAATCTATTGGGAGTTCTTTGAAAACTGAACAGTGGACTTTGAAAATTTTGGAATTTGTCTAAAAGCTACAACAAATTTGGTGAGGATGTCTGACACAATCATCAACAAATTGGAGAATTGGAATTTTGGGGCTCATTTTTTATGCTTTGCACCCAATGTGGTTATTTTCCTATGAGGATTCTTTCTCTAATCTTTTAGTAAGAGCTGCACAAAGGATGAAAATGCAAGGGGAGAGTGGGTCCCCTTGTCTGATTCCCTTAGAAGGGTTAAATTCCTCGGTGGGGGTTCCATTTATCAGAATTTGAAATGGAGTTGATGCATTCCATAACCCATCCCACCCATTTTTCATGAAATCCAAACTTTTTGAGGACTTTTTCAATGAAATTCCAATCCAATCTATCATAAGATTTTTTCCATGTTAATCTTACAGGCCAACATACCAGTTTTAACTTTTCTCTTTCTCATGGAGTGAAACACCTCATGAGCCACAAGAATGTTATCATTTA
This sequence comes from Nelumbo nucifera, assembly GCF_000365185.1. The sequence continues at coordinate 579,664 of NW_010729291.1, read as the reverse complement.
TTTGTCTATTGGGGACAAAAATACTTTTATATAATTTTATCCAACTATGGATTTATCCTATTGACCAAAATTTTTGAAATGATCTTATAAATTACATTGCACAAACTTATTGATCTACAATTATTTATTAACTCTGGTTCCCATTCTTTAGGATGAGGGCTAGAAAAGTTTGAATTAAAATATGGCACAACTTTCTTGAGTCAAAGAAATCTTTCGCGCACTAGGTTAATGACTTCCCAAGCAGCCCAAGCCTCAGCCAAATTAATAGAGGTGAAACCAATAATATAAGCTTTGAAATCAAGAACTAAACCTAGATGGTTCCTAGCAGCAATACATCCAATTGAACACCGACCATCGGAATTACGGGACACATCAAAGTTAACCTTGATAGTCCTAGATCTTGGGTTACACCACCCAATCGCCTTCCAAACKTTTAAAGATTCCACTGGATCACTCACAGTACTCACCCTAACCTCCTCCCATAGGGATAAAGCCCTATCCACAATAATGCAAGGTTGAGAAGATTTATTTTTAAAAAACTTCTCATTTCTATTCTTCCAAATTCTAGACCACCATTGGTTAATCGACAAATCACTTACACTGGGGACAGGAAGAAATGAACTCACCAGCTACCATATATTCTTAGATAAGAAACATTTAAGAAGCAAGTGATTAGAATCCTCTTCCTCAACACAAAGGTCACAACTAGGACTTAATTTAAACACCTGGTCTCTTAGTTTACTTTCTGTAGGCAGTTTGCCATTACGAAGCAGGAAAAGGAACACCTTGAATTTCAGAGGTATTTTAAGCCTCCAAAAGTTTTTCCAAGTCAAAATTATAATTCAAATTTTTGTTAGTAAGACATTCCTCATTATACGCTGACCTAATAGAGAACTTGCCATTTGGCGTGAGCCTCCAAACCACACAGATTAAAATAGGCTTAATACAATACCAAATTTCCAAAAGTACCAAATCTTTGATAAGATCTTCCCTCCAAATGTTTCTTTCACGGTCAATTACACTATGCATAGTCAAATTCAAATTTGTGATATCTTCAGGCTTCACTCTAATCAATAGAGTGGAGTTACCAACCCATGAGTCTTTCCAAAAATTGATTTGATTGCCATTACCAACTCTCTAGCCAAGTCCCCTGTTAAGCAGATCTCTAGAAGTGAGAATGCCCCTCGAAGCCCAAGAGATCCCTTTTTTGGGAATATCCAAAAAATTGGAATTACTACGATGCTTGGAACTGACAACTCTTACCCAAAGATTATTCCTATTCGTAACAACTTTCCAACCAAGCTTAGCAAGAAGAGCCTTATTAACCCATTTGAGATTCTTGAGGCCCAAACCCCCTAGTTGTACACCCTCTCTTCCAATTAACTAGATGAAAAGGCTTTTGACCTCTGGATTTAGACCAAATAAAATCCCTTTGAGCTCTCTCTAAATCCTTAACCACATTATACGAGATTTTGAAAGACTACATCACAAATTGGAGAATCATAGATGCAACAGAATTAATAAGAGTCATCTTTGTTGATACAACTATATGTAGAATTGAACGGCTGAAGTCTCCGGCGGTTTTACCTGTACACAAAGAGAATGAGAGCAGCTTCACAGTATCGGATCCGAGACACCAACCTCTCAAACAATATGCAAGAGAGAGTAGCTTAATCTGATTGGAGCTAAAGGTGAGAGAATAATTTTCCTTTCTCAGTAAAGGGCTTTTCTCATTGTGTAGAAGCACTTGGGAGAAATCCCTTAAATAGTTGCTCCTCCAACGTTAAGTTCCTTGACATTAGGAACAATAGTTATCAGAATAACCAATTGAGATAAGCATTAGTATTTATGCTCCACCAGATTTGAGACAAGTGTCTCAACTTGACCAAGGATCTAACCACTTGGTCATCCAGTCTAGACTGGGTCAAATGGA